>BMAO01010089.1:0-105702 GCA_019973975.1 Trichonephila clavata
TTTGCATTCCCCTCACGTCTGCGCATAAACGCGCTCGTTTGAACTGGAGTTTGAAACATCAACATTGGAGTGTGGGAGAGTGGGCCAATGTGATGTATAGTGACGAGTCCCGATTTAATCTGAGTAGTGATTCTTGGCGGGTAACGATATGGAGAGAACGTTGAACACGTTTTGAACCAAGAAACATAACGGAAAGACATCCTTTTCCATGAAGGGGAGTAATGGTATGGGCAGGCATCATGATGGACAGCTGCACAGACCTCCATTTCTTTGACGCTGGGTCTGTGACTGCTCAAAGATACAGAGACGAAGTTCTTGAGCCTTCTGTTCGCTTGTTTCGAGTTGCTGTCGGTCCTGACTTCATATTCATGGATGATAATGCGCCATGTCACCGAGCGGTGCTGATTGATGACTTCCTTGAAACAGAAATCATCCAGCGCATGTTGTGGCCTGCGAACTACCCTGATTTAGATCCTATAGAGAACATATGGTATATGCTCGGGAGACAAATTGCAGCCCTTTCACCCACACCAAGCTCCGTTACAGAACTGAAGAGAGCTCTCGAAGAAGCTTGGGACCGTTTGAGCCCACAACTCATTCATCATGTCATAGCAAGTATGGTAAATCGCTGTGCAACGTGCCTGGCTGCCAGAGGTGACCACACGCCTTATTAAGCTGCAGCATCAGTATTTTATTTAATGTTTTCTTTAATTTTTTCATTAAAGTGTGAATCCTTGCTATGCTCAGTTTTTTTTCAAACTGCTACTTTGAATAATAAAATTAATTATTATCATTCTTTTGATTTGCTTCCTTTTTTTATAACCATTTTACACTCGCATATCACATTTCCCACTATTCTTATTTACAGTTCCTTCTTTATTCACATAATTATCAATTATGCTTAACTTTTGGACACCAGTATATATATATATATATATATATTATATAATATAATATATATAATTTGCAATTTATAATATATATAAAATAAAAAAAAAAAAAAAAAAAAAAAAAAAAAAAAAAAAAAAAAAAAAAAAAAAAAAAAAAAAAAAAAAAAAAAAAAATATATATATATATATGTAAATATATCTTGCAATTTATATATTATAACAAGATTTTCATAAAAGCAGTCTAAAGTTAAAAAAAAGTAACCATCAGTTACTTTTTTGAGTAAATAAATAACTTAATAAAGCAAAAATTAATTTATCTCATTTGAGTCGTTAACTTGTGAAAAATTATCTCTTCCCCTTAATTTTCCAATCCTTTATATTAATTACGTAACAATATAATATATCGATGTGTTGTTTTATTCGTATTCTACAATCCACATGTGTATATGCGATGATAATTCACATAAGTGCTGATATCTACTTTCATAAACTCTTTTTTGAGAAAACAATTACCTAGTAACTTAAGATTAACATCGAGAAAATTTGCACTGTGTCATTTTTATCACGTTAAATATTATCTACTTTTATAGATCTGATACTTAGATAACTTTCGTTCTTTGCCCTTTTCTCACGTAAAAATTTCTTTTTCCACATAATTTACAAAATGAAAAGTAAATAGATTAAACGTAACTAAAGAATTATTTCAATAATAATATCAAACATCATAAAAAGCATGCTATTAATATTATTATGCAAACATATATTGATGCTATATAAATGATACATAAAATGAAATCATCCATTAATCTTTCTTTCTCATTCATAATATAATTTTAGCATAATGCTTCAAAATAAATTTTGAGAAGACTAAAAAAGGAGCTATTCTTTTAACTAATCATAACAAAGTAACACGAAAATTAGAAAGATTTGCGTCTTTGTAACAAGGAAAGCACATTATTTCTATGAATAATCTGAAATGAATAATTCATTGGATTTTCCGATTAAATAACATTACTGGAGATTTCATTAAAATAATATTATTAACAGTTTTATATAATAATTATCTATGTCATTTTTTTAGAAATTCCAATAGTTAACGCTACTGATTACATAAAAAATCCTGTAACGCCTGTATTAATCTGTTAACTCCTGTATTACATAAAAAAATCGATAGAAATATTACACACAAATAATAACAATTTTTATATAAAATGGATTCAACAAGAACAAGAAATAGAAATAGAATGACAGAAAACCATTAAAAAATTAAGATAGCCTCATGAGTACACTAGAAATCTTTACTGTAAGGAACTAAGATTGCAGGTTTATACAAAATTTGTATGGCCAGCCAACCAACCCCTGTATTTGCTTATACAGCTGTGCTACTAAGAAAAAAAATAAAAGAAGAATAAGCTTAAGGTATCCGGACTACCCTAAAATTGTGAATTTTTTCAAAAAGTGACAATTTTCTTACGATTTTATTTTATAAAACATCTTATTAGCTTTGCAAAAATACCAAGTTTATTATTTTTCGTTCACTAGAACAAAACAAATTTTTTCTTTTGTAAAAGCAGATGCCTTTACTTTAAGCAAGATTTCATACTTTAAAATGCGTTTTACTAGAAATGTGTTCTTTCGAAAATGGTCAAACGAGAACACAGATCGCTCAAAAAATTTTGAAATTAATTTTCTGAAATTTTTTGTGTATATTCTGTATAATATAAAGGTGTTTAAATCTTCAGATTTATGAATCACAGTTTTATTACAAATTTTACAGCCTTTTATGTGAATATAATCAGTTCTTTTTAACCAATTTCATATAGTAACTAAGATAACTAGTTTTTGTAAAAATTTAAATATCTCTTATCCTGAACGTCGTTTCAAAAATGAATAACATAGCAACATATCAGAATTGAAAAATTGAAAATTTGTTGATAAACATTTGGTACAGAATGGGTTATTTATTCCCAATTTTTTCCCATTAGTAATAATAATTTATTTTTCTCTATTTAATTTTAGCATATTTTTCTTAAAATGTACTAAACAAATCTAAAAACCAAAAAAATACCCATACATTCTTAAATAATACAGTATGTTTAGGATAACAAATTAAAATCACAACATGTCATAATCTAAATTTCTGAGGCAAATTCAAATTGTACAATTATAACGACGCA
The DNA here is from genome assembly GCA_019973975.1 of Trichonephila clavata. Taxonomy (NCBI): domain Eukaryota; kingdom Metazoa; phylum Arthropoda; class Arachnida; order Araneae; family Nephilidae; genus Trichonephila; species Trichonephila clavata. The sequence goes on from BMAO01010089.1 coordinate 3,068, forward strand.
TGGACAATTTAGACTTAGGAACTAAGACTGTTGGTAAAACATAATTTTAACACCAGCCAACATTTTTCTATACTTGTCTGCATTATTGGGCTGCAAGGAAAAGAAAACAGAGTAAGAATAAGATTCCATTAACACTGAAAGTAACAATTAAAACACTAGAAGAACAATACAAAAATGCTAAAACTGAGTCACCAATTCCAAATGTCAAACAAAAATACCATGGAAAAAGTTAATCTACTTACCTAAGGCAGAAAATATTTAATTTTTAAATAATATAGAATTTTTAGGAAGACTAATTAAAAGCACATGTCGTAGTCTCAATTTCTGGGGCAAATTCAAACTGTACAATTATAAAAGGACAAAATAATAAATGGATAAAATCAAGTAAAAATTGTATCTAAGAATGCTTGAAAACCAAAATAAAAAAAAAATCAATTCATATTGTTTTTTAGGAAGGAAGAAGACTAAAGATTTTTTTAAAAAAGACAAAGAGAAATTAAAGCATATTAATTTAAAGTGTATATGAATATATATATATATATACCTTTCTTAAAATACTGTATTATAAAATTATTTTTATATTAATTAATACATCTTTTACAAACTCAGTTAAAAAAATATTCATGCTACATAATAGAAATTTTTATCGTTACCTTTCTGATTAATTTTATGATATCTTAGACGGTGCATGATGGAAAATCTTCAGGGGGCTTCTTGAATTTATCATAATCGAGTAAAGAATATCGGAATGTGCTAAAATCAGAATATCGGACTAAACAGTATCGGCCTTCAGTAAGAGTGATGGAGCAACTCCAGTTGGTCACGCATCACACATGAGAGCATGATTATTCCAGCAACTTATGCACGGACGCTTAAATCGAAATCAATCGCTAAATGCTGCTATGAAACGTTTCTTCCCGACTTTTGGAGATCAATTTCTTTGATATATTTTAAAGGAGAAACTTTTTTTTTTGTCTTTTACTTTCTAAGTCTTAGTTTGCGTATCTCTGAAGTAACAAGGATTGGAAAAAAAATTACTGACGCATCGTCTGAAGAGAGAGAGAAGAAAGAAGGAATGAATGTATATCTTCTCTATTTCAGAAACTAGGAAACCCAAATGATTTATGCATGCATTGATATGAAAATCGATGAGGTCGCCTCATCGTGAACTTTGGCGTCACACATAAGCGATTCAGTTTTGCAGACCCTCAGGGTCGGTGTGATGGAACGTATATATTATTATTTTTATTCTACTTTTTTCTTCCACCCTTCTGATCTCCATTGACCCGTTTGAACATTTTCGTCACTTTTTGAGAAATGGGACTATATTGAAAAATATTATGCAGTCAGATTGGAATACACTTTCATAATTTATATGGTACGATGACGCTATGACATAGCTCGAAGAAAAATTGATTAATGCTTTTCCACCCATTCATGTTTTATAAAAATATATGAACTTCTTTAGAAAATTGCAGTAATCTGTAATTAATTTTCACCAGGCAGATCATTCTCCGAAATGTTAATTAACTTATATTTATTTTTAATTATTAAATATGTTTACTCTAACATATATTATATACAAATGTATATAATACCTAAATATAATGTATTTAAAAACATACGTATATAATATTTAATATCTAATTATGTACAAGATAATAATGTGCATATTACTTTTACTAAAGTTTTCATTCATTTTCTTTGTAAAAGGCGTTATGTTTTGTTTGCCATTCACTCAGATTCAAAGTAAAAGATAAATTTATTTTGATTTTTATTCACATTATTTTAACTTTCTTTTAAATCAATTCCATAGCTTTTTACTTAGAAAAATTATCAAAACTATTAGTTTAAAATTTTAGCAAACATAATGTCATGCCTTTCTATTAATTAAATTTTATAGTTTTCTGAGCAATTTAAAAATTTTAATATGTTTGAATAAATGCATACATTTTATTTTAAAATTAAAAGATAGCGAATCTTATAAAAGAAAATCAATGCATATTGTTTCCTTTTAAATATATATTGAACAACTTTCATAATTTTCAGAGACAATTTGAGAATAAGTAAAATTTATGTCCTTTCTTTCTGAATAATGCGATTACCAAAGAGGACAAATTAAAACCGAAACATTTCTCTTATTATTTTCATGAACTTTTATTTTATTACTTAAAATTGTTTTTTTTTAATTCAATCACTAAAGGAAACATTTTCTAAAGGAAATTTGAATACATTTTTGCATAGAACACTTCAGTTTATAGAGTATGTTTAGGATAATAAGAGGTTATTTAAACATATTTTTTGAGACTCTAGGTAGACTCCATGTGTGCCGACAAGTATAACACCAGGCTTACAATCGTAAGTTTATTCTCAATCAATAGTGTTAGAAAGTTTCAAGTAGAAGAATACAGGCACAAATGGGAATCAAAAGGAAAAAGAAACAAGAATGGATGCAAATACAATAAATACAGAACAAAATATAAGATTGCTCACATGCGAAAAAAGAAGAAATGGAGACATACAGTAATTAAAATTATACAATGGGAGGATTTGGAAACATGATCATAATAAGATTTTCAAAATACAAATAAATAAATAAAAAATGCATGTTTCTAAATACATATATACATATATATACATGCAAATACACACACACATATATATATATATATATATATATATATATATATATATATATAGCAATAAATAATTCAAAAGAAGACTAATAAATCCAAGCATCCTATATATATATATGTACGTACTGTAAATGTTAGCAAGCACACACAGAAAAAATTACAATCTAAGCAGTACATGAAAAATGTTATTGAAATGCACAAAATGTGTAAAAGCTTTCAATTTATTACAAAATTATTTACAAAATTACAAAATATGTAAATGTGTACGGCTTTCGGAAGTGAATTTAGTGCAAGCAAGTATCAGATGCTTGACATCCTGGACTGTGTCACTGGTGCAGGAGCAATGGTTGGTAGTCCTCAAATTGAAGCGTTTTAAGTAGGTTTTAAAGTTTCCATGCCCAGTTAGAAACTAATTTTGTGCGTTTTCAAAACCAAGTTAATAGAATTGTATTGTTAAAGAAACCATTGTAGAGTGATTTTCTATCTGTTAGTATTACTTAAAGCTAATGTATATTTAACGAAAAAATATTTAATAATTTTATTAGAACAAACCGATATATTTTTCGAGTGATGTTTGCTGCTTACGTATTATACTGTTGATAAATTGCGTCAAACCAAAAGAAGTCACCAAATGCCAAGATATACAGCCAATAGGGGTAACTATTCCAACTGACGTTCTAAGACATTAATGACAACAATTACAACATTTGGCGACATTTTTTGAACTAGCGACGTGTTTTCATTTGGCGAAATTTGTTGATGATATAATAAGTACCCAATTTTTTTTTAATGGTTTAACAAAATTATTAAAACTGTTTGGGTAATCCTTCTAGAACGTAATACAGCACGGAAATCATATCATTGTATTACGTGTATCTAAGTCATCATTTTATCTATTGAATTTCGACAATGTGAAATTTTTAATCACTTTATCCCGGAACTTTCTTGATACTAACGTTGGTGGTCACGTGGGTGTGACCGAGTCACTCCAATCCTTTTTTTTATATTTATTTTTATGGTCCATGATAAATATCGCAATTCCAGTGAATAATTTAATTAAAAGAAAGTATACATACCTTCTTTTTAGGACTTTTCAATTTTTCTTTGAAAATTTGAGAAAAAGTATTAATCAAACTGAACCAAGAAGTTCGCGACTTTAATAAGGGATAAAAAAAAAATTGCTAACATTATAGGAATGTTATTTGCAGTCAAAAACGACATATTTTTTTCAAGTTATTGTAGTTCTAATTGTTTTTTGATAATCGACAAAAAGCATGTTGAACTTATTTTTTGCTTGTGTCTTTTAGACAGGACGCTGCGTGTCTTGTGTTACACTTTTGGCTTCATGTCCTTCTTGATGGAGTTTTTTTTTAGGTAGCACTTGAAAAAATTGTCCTTTCTCTCAAACGTTTCATGTTCATCGCTTTTTTCAAATTTACTTTCTCTATTATGATTAATATGCATTATTTCAGCAGGTTCTTCCCTTGCTTGATTAGATTCAACTTCCTTCAATAAAAATCGCAGGTGCCCATTTCTTTTTTTATATTCTGCTCATTTACATTTATAAACCATAATAAAAAGGTACAAACCACTAAGTTGTTAACAAGGGGAAAATGTAGCATGTTCATAGAAAATATTTTGGGACAAACGTGGTCGCGTGAAAAACTCAATCAAAACAAGCACCTTAAAATTGTAAAAAAAAATGGTTTGCCACTCCGAAAAAAAAGGAAGATATGTGACAAATACATTTAAGTTCCCATGGAGTATGTCATAGAGGAGTATACCGTCATAGTCATGGGTAAAAAATAAATAGTTTCCCCAGAATTGATGATTTCGTGAGCTTGGGGTGACTCTGTGCTCCCCGTGGCCAATACCTGGTTAAAAAAAATATTTGAAAAATTACACAAATAAAAAAAATTAAAAATCCTTATATTGTATTTAAAATATTTGAATGTTTAAAAGTTTAACTGAAATTATTATGTAAGAAATTTTAAGAGAAAATAGCTCCAATAAAAGAAATATTTTATTTCAGTTAATTATAATTGTTGGGTTTTTAATTAATATTTACAGGCAAATGCATTTAAATACAGTGGAAGTATTTTATGTCTGAAGTAAACAAGAAATTCTTACTCTAAACTTTAAAAATGCATAATTAAATTTTGATGAAATGGGGAAGATAATTTTTCCCTGAATATAAATGAGGCAGAAATAAATTAGGATTCACTTCCAAAATTGAAAACAGAGCAAACAGTATAATTATATATTTCTTGTTTCGCTTTTTTATTTATTTTTTTTTTTACTAACGAGAATTAAATGAAACATTCAATAAACAGATTTAGAAAATTATAATGATTAAATACCAAAATTCTTAAAAATTCACTGTTTACGACACATTCGTAACACTGAAATGAAACAAAACTATTAATTATCTTTTACAATGATGTTATTTATTAAATGGTGTTATTAAGATGTAATTCGCAGAGAACATGGAACATAATCGAAAAACAATTATGTTTATAAATATAAAATGCTTCATATAAATAAAGAAGTAGATCTTAAAAAAAAAGATCTCATTAAATTTGCTTTTAATACTTTTGAAGAAGCACTTAAAATATTCAGGAAAAGTAAAGTTTTCATAAAAATTGTTTATCAGTTTCTGAAATTATATATGTTTGATTTAAATTTACAGAATTAAGGAATTTCATTAGATTAATATCTATTAATTATGTTTACTTGATAAATAAATAACGAAATAAGTTTATCAAAAGACATTTATTAATAAGTATTATTAAATTTAAACACGTCTTGGAATATTAAAAATCTCAAAATATTTCTTAAAACAAGGATATTAATTTTATTTACTAAACCTCTTCATTATAACTGTAAAAAAGTACATGGAAGTGAATGGAATTTTTAATATTTCATTAAAATGCATACATTTTTTCAAAAAAAAAAAAAGAATTAAAAAAATGTAAGAGATTTCGAGTTTTTAATAAAAGTTATATAATGAAATGGAATGAATTGATCTGAAAGAAAACGGGTAATAAATATTAAGGGTATTTAAGCATTTAAATAAAATTGTTTATTGCCCTTTTTCTATCATAAATGTAAAAACCATATATATCATCTTCTTTCCATCTGTAGATTATGGATTTTTTAACAAGAAGTAAATTATTTCATATTTACTGGATATTTTATGTAGATAATTTTTATTTTGTGTTCTGTAGACTCAAATCCATGGGCAAAAATGCTTATAATTTACATGGCATTGATAGTTCAATAATAAGTACATTTGCTTTAGTCTTCTATCACTCCTTTATCAGAATATTTTCTAGTGTTAGATTTAACACAAAATTATTAGAAACATATAACTTCATATAATTTATTTATAAATACGTACTTTGAAAGTATTTTAGTTCATTACTACAATTAAGAAAAAAATAAAGTTAATAATTTAAACAGAAGGCTTCAAAACACTCAGTATTTTTAATATCAATAATTTTTCATTAACAAATTTATAATAAAATTATATATCTATATATATATATATAATTACTTACATTTCTTTGCATATTTGAAAGTAATTTTTTAAATATAATATTCGAATGTTATTTTATTCAAAATAATAAACTTTTCTCCATAAACAATTTTTGAAATAGAAGGATCCTTTCTATAACATAACATACATTTCACATCATGTCATTCAAGCTCGATATGTTTCTAATTTCGATTATACCATGAAGTTTCATTGATCACATTGAATTTATTGCAATATCATAAGTTCGTATCTTTGTAACACACTGCCTCCAAATGTTAAGGAACAACATGTTTTTTTAAGCTCACCTTAAAAAAATGACAGTAACAATAACATTTATAGTTTATTTAAATGATAAAAACGAACTTTATGCAAATTTATGCAAAAACAATAGCTACCTCTTTTTTTTTTAATAGGAAAGAACAGATATATATAATGAGAGAAAAATATGCATATATCAGGCTTGTATTGTATCATTGATTCAGGAAGGATTACATCTAGAGATTATTGTAAACATTTTCATACTTATGTGTATACTTTAATTGTATTAACACTGCAATATTTGATAAAAAAGCAGTATTATTTTTTAGTGTGTGTGTTAAGAAATTTAAATTTACGGAGTCATTAACCTTTCTATCGCAACAAATGCAATCTGATAAGTAATTTACCAATTACTGAATTAAAATAGTTTAATAATATGGAATAGTTTAATTATCAAAAATGAAAACAAAAATGTTTCTTTCTTGGTAAAATTGGGTTAGTTGCACAGCTGCAATATTAAATGCAAAAAGATTATAAGATATTAGTTGATATGAAAAATTGTTATTTTTGTTATAACAAATACCCACAACACACATTTTTCTCGAGTATGTTGTGTAAATATCTCGCACAGCTTGGGTATTATTTGTCAGATATATAAACTTATTTGTGTTAATCTGACAAATTTGGCCAGTGCCCAATTTCATCTTAGGGTACAGATTTTTTATCAGGTATGCTGAATCAGTTTATTATGATTATTTTCTTCTATACTATCTTCTACTTCACTTTTCTTTTTTCTGGGTTTTTTAGACAAGGAAATAATTCTGTTAATGGCTTAGGCAATTTGAATGCAAACATCAGCTAAATTAAGCATTTTGTCAGATTTTTCCATCTTTGTGTGCATGCATTTGAAAAACAACCAAACATTTGACATTGCCAAATCGAGGAAAATGTAGAACATGTGAATTTACCAATTGTGTATATATATATGCGTGTGTTTCTCAATTTTTTTCTTTCGAATATGTCAAATTCGCCCCAACCATGTATATATAATACCCACATGCAACAAACGGTCCGTCAGTTTCACTTTGTGCTTTTGTAGATTTATTGTACCTTCGAATTATCGATTTAGGTGCTTCATCAGAAAAAGATGATACTAAATTACCAAATTTATTTAATCATTTCCTGAAATTGTTCATATATCAATCATTTTAACTGTTGAAACAAATTCAGCACACACACCTCATTCTTTTCCCCCTTCCTTTCCTTGGCATCATATGACTTACTGTTAGGAAGGAGGTTTCTCCTAACCTATCCTGTACCCATTTTTTCTAAACATACTATAAAAGGAATTGATGTTGAAAAATTATCAAAATTCAATCGGTAATTCTTGTTACATTATTCGATGCAGAGCCGAGGTTTGACTGCCTTGAATTTGAAATTTTCTTCGTTTGGTTCTGTTCAATTGTATACGCAAATCCTAAAGCGTGTCTCTAGTTAGAGTTACACGACTTGATTTATATCTCTTCATAAAATGTCAAATTTTAGTTGAACAAATCTGCTCATTGACAATTAAATAATTTTCGAGTAAATACTTTTTTAAAATTTGCATTTATATTTTCTTGAAGACTTATTATGTAGAATAACATAAACTGGGTTTAATACGTAAAGATTTTCTGAGTGTTATGATTAAAATGGATTGTTTTATTTCTTCGAACTTGTGTTCAGAGGCTTAGTTGCCTGCATTATCGATACACCAATAATGTTAGATAGACAATTTCTCACACTTGTGATATGAAAAGGCAGGGAAACAGTCATCCTTCGATGTATCAATTTCATCTTCATTGTCAGCTTTAATTAACATATACTATATTTCTTCAAAAATTAGACTTTTACGCCTACAATATTTTCTTAGAAAATAAATATGTATATATTAGGATAAATTTAAATTTCAATCGTCTTTAAGAACTAATTATAATGCACTTCATATTTTACTTTATACTGTATATTTATTTACGCATTCTTAATTGCACATATCGATTACTTAATATTATTTTCTTTATGCACTTTAGGGGAATTTTTTACCTATATTGTTGAAATTGCACATTCCTTACAAGTCAAACAACAAAATATCAGACAAACATTTCCTTTAAAAAATGTCAATGTAATTAAAATTGCTAATAAAAAAATAATATAATTAATTCGTTGAAGAGATTCCATTTCATGTTTGGTTTGAGTTTTTAAAAACTTCAAATAAAGTGTATTTATTACTCGTTGCAATCTGAAACAAACATGAAATTTCAAGTTTTTTACAAATACTTTTAGGTTTTTGATCAAAAATTAACCTATGGAATATATCTGATTTTGTTTCCTTGCATATCTCTCCATAATTACCACGTGCAAATGTAAGGCACAGAATTACAATTTGGAATTAAAGAAAAACATTATAGTATCGCCATCTGTTGGAAATTTTATTTACAATTTGTAATACTTGCACTGTAGCAGTGATGCAACAATGAATTAAATATTTTTTGAAAACTTTATGTTGACATGAAATTGACTTTTTGGGTTAAAAGGTTTTTTTGGTGGAGTATGAAATTTAAAGAAAGAGAAATTATATATGCCAGATATTTTATTCTTGTCATCGTAATAAATTTAATAAAAAATTAAAATGTGAAAATTATGAATTTTTAAAGTTATTTTGTGTTTTATGTGTAGATGCACTAAAGCACATGCTTTTCTCAATCACAGCCTACAGATAATAAACTATTCAAATTGTTTTGTATATAATTAAAGCTATTTATAATACTACTTAAAATAAACTGAATTTCTGTAATAAACAAAAAGTGTGCTAGATTTTTCGTGGCAATTAAGGTAAAGTAGAGTAGCCTTTTTGTATGCATCTCACCTCATTTTAACTACATTGATACAACTTTCATTTGAGTGCAATCAATATGTCATTAGATTTCCATTAACTTTTACCCGCTGAAAGAAAATGGAAGAAATATAATACCTGCAAACAATAAAGTGCAGATTTCAATTTCGGTTTTCTTCTTAGTGAATACCACAAAAGCTATTTTCAAAAAAGATGACTACTGAATTATTAACAAATGAGTTTTCCGACAAAGGATTATTGTACTTAGGAAATGGTTTTAAGTATAACACAGGAATAAATTTATCCAGTAATAAACTGCTACATTATTCGTTTGCGTTGATGTTAACGAGTTTCTGAATGTTTCGTAAATTATAATACCGTTCTATTCATTTTTCTGTTCTTACCAGCTTATCTTTTGAGTATTCATTAAAACCCTCTAGGAACATAAATAATGATAATAATAATAAAAATTTATAAAAGGAACCTTTCAAAAAGTTTATTATCTTCCAAACAGAAAAAAATATTTCTTATTTTAAATGGAAAATAATTCTTAAATTATAACAATGTGAATACCACATAATTTAAATTATAAAAACATCCGCAAATGAAATGAAAAATGTAAAATATCTAACAAAATAAGAAACGAAATGAATATATTACATTTCTACTCACTTTCAATGTAGTTAAATTTAGAAATGCTTAAATATATACTCGAATAAAAATAATCGACAATAATAGCCTGGTAAAAATTTTGTTCAAAATTCAAGAATATAATTTTATAAATCTTTAAATTGTTCAAATGATCGAGAACTATTTTCATTTTTTCTAAATTAAAGAGGACATCCAAAATTTTCGGGGGGAAAAATCCACAAAATGCACTAAATGGCTTCGAAAAAAAAACACTGCATTTTGATCCATAGATGACAAAATGTAACGTAATAATATGCACAGTATTTATATTAAAACATTAATCAGAATACAAATACGTAAAAGCAATACTGTTGAGAATGTATGTGATTTTTTAAAAAACACTTTTACTTATACAATTTCATCCAGCTTATCTAACATTGGAAAAGTGGTATGGTTACCCAAATATTGTCCAATTGTTAAACGTTTTATTGACTTTCTTATTTAAAATTTTTGTTAAAGCCTATCTAAAATGCAAGATTCGAATGCGTCTTGATTCGACCCGCATAGCAGTAAAGTCTATTTTACCAAGCTAAACAAACAAACAAAAATATTTTCAGACATCGAACCCTAAAAATGGAAAGTAAAGTCGTTCACTTTTTTGTACTCAGAGGATACATCTCATTGTTCTTTTTGCAACCATTTAGAGCGGAAAGAAACAGCCCGTTGAGTTTGGCGAAGATTCACCAAATACTTCCCGATACACGTTAACGGTAAACGATGAAATTATTTTTCGTTTTTCGCCAAACAACAATTTCTTATCGCTAAGTAACGGCATAGCCTGTGGTCTCCACTGAAAGATTTTTTTATGTGTTATTTATTACTTTTTATAACTTTCTCCTGAGCAGATGGTACGAAAGTAACGAAAAAGTTGAGAAAAAAGTAAAATGAAAGTGAGGGAGGAGGCTCGCCGAATGGAAAGGGCAGTGTTACGAATGACTTTTTTAGAGTTGGCAAAGTTTCAAGAATTGGCTGGAGTTTAAATGAAAAATACTATTTTCCCGGACTGTAAATTTTCAGTTCTCTGTGTAACAGAATCAGGTCAATGGTCTTTCAGATTGATCTTCTGTAGTCTAATAGCTCTAAAAAAGGCAGAGGATACAGAAATGGGGAAGATTCTATAAAAACTCCAAGAAATTTGAAATCGAAGTATAAAATTTTCAAGATAATCTCACTTATAAGTATCAAATCTTCGACACGTTGCATCCAATTCCTTTATTCGAAAAAAGAAGACCAGCCGCTGAGCAATTTTGTGAGAAGAAAGTTCCGTCAATGTCTTCTTGGACTTTTGCATTGATATTTCATTGAAAATTCTTTGTTTGGAGCTGGAATTGTATTTTATTTTTTATTCATTTAATATTTTTTTAATCATAAAGTTACTTTGTTAGTTGAAAAGTTTTAACGAAAGCTTTTCTACGCCCTGAAATTTAAAAAAAAATCCCAGAGTTATTTTTAAAACGTGAGGCTTTTTATGAACCTAGGCAAAGCAACATTTTAAAATTTTAAAATTTTCTATAATAAATTCAACAAAACCATTTTATTACAGCATGGACTTCTTTAATTAACTATTTTTTATTAATTTATGTAATAAAATTTGTAATTCAAATTCTATGTCGAATTTTCTAATATTTTCCATTTTATAAAAACCCATGTATTCTTTAATTTTTTGTATTATTCATCAGTTTGTAGTAATTTCAGTATCTAAACACAAAAGATTGAAACGCTTCAATTTGTCACCTACTGACCAGTGTTCTTGCTCCAGTGACACAGTCCAGGATGTCAAGCATCTACTATTTACTTGTGCTAAATTCTCTTCCGAAAAACGTACTCTCATGAATTGACTACAAAAGAAAAATATAGCGTGGCCTACTCCTTTCTCTGCCTTTGTTCAGAGCAAGTCTTCTTTTACATCGTTTTGTGCATATATTAATAGCATTTTTTCTCGTATTGTTTAAATTATAAATTTACAATTTTTTTTTTACTATTTTAATGTTATTTTTTGTGTGTTTGCTAACATTTACTGTGTATGTGTGTATCTGTTATTTTTGCAAGTGGTGTATATATATATATACAAGGAGGCACACACAAGGAGTCTACCGATAGTCTCAAAAAAACACAAAATATAATACAATAATTATGAATAGAGCTCTCTTCATTAAAAAGCGTTTTTAATGCAAAAATATATACTATATGACATATTTTTTTTACATAATGATAAATAGGTTTTCTCTAATCTCAATTGTGGTCATTCTAATTTTTTTAAAAAAATATGTATATATTTTGAGTTATTTGTAAGTCATTGTATAGAATACTTTCTGTTTCTAAATGGCCCAAAATGTCCAGCTTAGTTCATTTTTGTTGTTTACTTTTAATTATAAGTGTTCCTTTAATTTTAAAAAGATAAATACCCACACACACCAAGTAGAAGCGATGATGCACCTTAATTCCATAATGAAAGATAATATTGTTAATGTGGAGAGGAGTTATGAGAGTGAGATGTGAGCTCAATGTTGTATTCTACAAATAAGCTAGATTCAAATTTGATAGATTTGCTGCAACAATAATACTCGAGATTCTTTGAAATGTGTCATTAAAGTTGAAAATATCATTTTTTTCAATATAAATAAATTGAAATTTGTAAAATTTTCCTTTATAAGAGAGTATCGTAATTAAATTTTCTAAGAATATGAACTTTATTGAAGTTTAACGCACAAAAACAATAGAAAATGATACTTTGTTAACAGTTGAAAGAATCGTTTAAATCAGATTGCACTAACCGATCACGAATCTAAAGTCACTTAAATTGTTCATGTCTCGAATCCGTAATTAGAAATTGAAAAACTACTTCTCTGTTTCTAGGAATTATAATCAAACCATTGTTTTTCTTTTGGTTAGCATTCCATATATGATTTGTTTTATTGATTTAAAAGTAATTTATAAATAACAAAAAGGTCTGAATGAATTCATAATAATATCAATCAGAATTGGTAATCATAAAATTTTATGAAGAAAATAAAATATGTAAATAAGATTACTAACGTTTCACGTAAACTCGTCACTTGTTCTTTTATATGAAAAAGTAATGAACAATTCTAGGTTTACATAAATTAACCACAATTTATTAGATTATTATTTTTTGTTTGTTTTCAATTTTAACGTTGGGGTAAGAAGATAAAATTTAAAGATGATATTTTTTAAAGTTAAAAATCATGCTGATATTAAAAAGATCTATAAAAGAAAAAGGTTTAATTATTTAAATTATAGCTAAGTACTTAAACAGATATAAGAATTAAGCTAACTACAGCAGACACACCTATTATTTTAGTATAAATAACTGAATAAAAAGAATATCTTAGCATAAAAAGTTTTTAAAAAAATCAATAAATTACATAGCTCTATTTTGTTTATTTTTTTAGTTAATATTAATATTCATTTCTGCTTAAAAGTTTTCAAAAAGAAGACAACACATTCAAAAATAATCAAAAATTCACAGAAAAAGGTATTTTTAACATAAATTTTCTTCACTTTTAGCATTTTATGATGCTTTATAATCACCAGATGTGATTATTTTCTTAGTGCATTTTGCATCGTTTCAACTATCTGTAACAAAGATACTCAGCCTGTAGACCACGGGTCGCATGTGCTCCAATAGCAAATTCTGAGTAGCCCGGTCAAGGTCCATTGCAGTAAGAAGCTCAAGAATTATTTAAGAACAATGTATCTAAATTTTAGTGGAAATTCTGTCAATCAAGCAATCAAATCTATCAATTTGCTATTTTTGATAGTCGAATGTAAAAAAAGAGGCTTGATGATGGATGAAAGGAAATCGGAACTACCCCATCATTTATGAAAAATGCACTAATTTTTTGTGTGTGTGTTTTTGATAAAAAGTTTAATATAGTATTAAAATAAAAGCCAAAAAAGGAGTTTTAATAATATCATCAGTTTTGCTCTGTCCAATGTTGCTTTGGTTACAGTAGTTTTTCACTATTATCCTCATTTTGCGGGCAGCGTAAAATACCGGTAGTATGTATGTGAACCGGCCAGAAAAAAGCTTGAGTTTCCTTAATCTATAGCATAATGTATAACCCACCTGTTGGGTTGCTGTGGAATTTTGGTGAGAGAGGTTCAAGCTCAACTGCCGATTTTTTTTTTTTTTTTTTTTTTTTTTGCCTTAGTTCAAAATTAAGAGGTTTGTCACCAATATCTCTCGTGCTATATTGTGCATCTTTTCAACCATCCCATTGATTATTGTATATATTTCCTACTGCAATGTTGTAGCAATTTGGAGAGAGGGTTCCAGCTAAAGTATTATCTTTGTCACTTGGCCTTAGTTCAAAGTCAAGAGGTCCGTCGTTATTATTCCTCGTATTGCTTCACAGTACGTCGACAAGGAAATCAATTTAAATAAACCTACTACATATTAAAAACGGAACGAATTCATAATAAAATTGAATTATGAAAAACATCCTTAATAAATAAATGTTTTTTTTAATTTATTCAATTTATAAGCATATTGTTACAATATTTCATAATTCGACTCTACTTCAAACTTACTTAAGTGAATAGAAAACAAAAATACTTGACTTTCTTCTAATATTTTTCGTATAAAAAATGTTAGAGAGAGAGAGAGAGAGAATCATTCTTAAATTTTATTATTGCTATAAAATATTTTAAATGACTTATACAATTTGTAATAATGTTATTAAAAAAGCGTTAGGAATTCTTTAAGTGCAGTTTTACAATTACCTTAAAGCAAAATTAAAACATATTCCTTAATGCTTTAAACTTGTATGTAGACTTTTTAACAACTAAATATAAGTATTTTAGTCCATTAAACAGTATTTGCTTACTTCAAAAAAAATTCATTTTTGCACCTCAGAATAAATAATTTTAAAATGGAAAATTCTGGATATTACTAAACTAGCATTTTTGGCATCTTGATATTCCAAAATAAGTTATTTTCTCAATAACTAGTAATATCTAATATGTTTAATGTATCCGACTACTCTAAAATTGTGAATTTTGCCAAAAGTTGACAAATTGTTTTTATGGTTTTATTTTATAGGCCACTTACTAGCTTTATAAAAATACCAATTTTATTATTTCTGTTCACTAGAACAAAAACAACAAGTGTTTTAGTAAAAGCAGATTCCATTACTTTGAAAAAGATATCACACTTTAAAACACGTTTTACTCGAAATGTGTCTTTTTGAAAATGCTCAAGTAAGGCTAGCGGATTGCTAAAAAAGTTTTAAAAATAATTAACTGAAATTTGTTGTGTATGTTTTGTATAATAGTAGAAGTGTTTTAACCTTCATATTTATCAATTACTGTTTTATTACAAAATTTACAGTCTGTTATGTGAATATAGTCACTGCTTTTTAAGCAATTTCATATAATAACTAAGATAAATTGCTCTAGTTTTTGTAAAATTACAATATATCTTTTATCCTGAAGGTCGTTTTAAAAATGAATAACATAGAAATACATCAGAATTTAAAAAATTGAAGATTTATTTGTAAACTTTTGGTACAGAATGGGCTACGTTTAGGTTATTTTTTTTAAATTTTTACCAATTTTTTTTACCATTTTAGTTCCAAAAATTTATTTTTTTTCTTTTTAATTTCAGCATATATTTCTTAAAATGTGCTAAATAAATCTAAAAGCAACCAAAAAAAATCCACATATATCTATTTTTTCAAAAAAGAAAGTTATCGCAAGTTGTCGGATACCTGAATCATAATGAATAAAGAACATTTGAATTTATTCGGAAAATTCATTCGAATTTTCTATTATTTTCTATATATGAATCATGACATTTAAAAATACTGAACACATTTTTTATGCTTGTTTACAATATTTTTTAAAAAATTATAAGTACATTATTTTAAGCAGCTCATTCATTGGAGAAGAAAATACAAGAGATAGCTGTTCTTCTTACTAATACTGAAAAGACTCAATGGATTCCAATACTGTCATAAACTTACAATCATATTTCAACAGTCAATTTGGTTAAAAACTTTTCCAATAGTTTAAGTAGTAGTCCAATATTAGATGTCGCTCTTGATCTAAAGAGGACGTTTTAAACATATTTCTGATGTCCGATATCGATCAAAAGCCTTTGTTAGCATTAAATTCTGGACAGAAGACATAAAATCAATAATTACATCGCAATGGATAGGCTGCTCACTTAAGTAGCTCAAACGGAACCAATATATGTTTTACTGTATGCAGTAGACTAGTATCCAAGTCAAAGGCTCGATCGGTTATTTATTAGTATTCACGAACAGTATACCTAAAGATATATTGTTAAAAGAAATTGAAATTGATTCAATAAATATTCAAAAAGGAGTGATAAAATAACAAATTTTAAATATAAACACTAAGCTTTACGCATATATATGACTCCGTTTATATTTTTTCCGCATACGTCTCGCCTTAAATTTTGAAAAACGATATAGTAATAATACATTACCTTAACTTTGGTCACACATTTGGAATATAAATTGCTCATTAAGTCATATTTCTGGTAAAAGAAAAATTGCGTGACACTGACTGAAAATATTTCACTTAAATGTATAGCAACTGAATTCGTACTTAAAGTATATGATATATATCCATTATGACATATTCACAGTGTTGGAATTTAATCTCTATTTTAAAAAGTTATCCTTTCATTAAATAAAGTAAAACTATTCTAAATTTATAAATTTTAAACTATGTAATCATTTTTTTGTTAAAAATATACTAAAATGAGTAAAATAAACTATGATATTAATAAGTAAATGTTTAAAATACTTTATTTCCTTTCATTTTAAATTTGGGAGCATTGAAGTTATTTTCTGTATAGTTGTTGAGAATAACTATTGTAAACCTCAAATATAAATTGTGTTTTGCCTCTAAAACTTAAACTTAATTTAAAAAAAAGTATTTTGACGTTGTTTTTTGAACGGACCTTCAAAGAATATAGATAAGTTTTAAACAATTAAAATTAAACCAAACAATACATTATTACATGTCAAATTGTGTAGATAAAATTATTTATCATTTGAGATATTAATCATTTTTTATAAATATATTCCAGAACATCATTCATATTTGTATCCATTTGAAACATCTAATTGATACACATTTCTAAGCATTTAAATTAATTCACAAATTGATTTTTCTGAAGACTTATTTGTTAATTCATCGTAGTATATATATATATATATATATATAAAAAAAAAAAAAAAAACATAAAATGAAAGAAATACATGGCATAATAAAATTGATAATACAAAATTATATCACTAACAAAGCTAGAAGATTTAAACCAGATTCAGGAAACACAACTTTAAAAATGACGGAAAAGTCTATTGCAGAAGAATTAACTAAGCGTATGTATAATATGGAACAGAATTAGAACTTTAAAATGTAAGAAGCCAAAAGAGTCAATAGACTAAAATGAAGATCCGTTATAATTTCTAAAGCTGTTGCTGAATTAGGACCAGCAAAATTAGGGTTAAATATATTTTATGGATCCTACCTTCCCCTGTTCAGCAGAAATTTTATACATAACAGGAAAACCTACCCACATTGAAAAGTTAGGCCTAAAATCAACCACGTGTAATTCGCAACCAAAAGAAAAATAAAATAAAAAAATAGAAAATATGAAAGGAAATGAATCCTAACAAAATACAAATAAAAATAATTTTAAAAAGGAATAATGAAGCAAAAACTTACATGAAAAAATGCAAATAACTGGAGAGCGGGGGGAAAAAACTGTACGTACGAGAGCAATTACGCTAAATGACCGTTAAAAATAACGTGTTAATTTGGTAAAACCAGATGCAAAAATTAGTGGCGCCACTTGGATAGTTTTTTTTTGTAATTAAACAAAGCAAACAAAAACAAATTGAAAATAATAAAAAACAGAAGGAGAAAAAAACAAAGAATATTACTTAAACTTTGAAAAGGAGAATTAGAGAGATAATTTTTAAATATATTTAAAAATGTAGTTACTTGGATAGTTGTATTCCAAGCAATTATCGCAGAATAGCTTAAAATTATTTTGCTTAACATCCTTATCTGTGACTAAATCGTTATTTCTTTTTATAAAATTTAAGATGATATTTCTAAAAATAGATAGAGAGATGTAGGTTACTTTCCCAAAAAGGCATTTTAATAATGTTAAAATCAAAAGAGTCTCTTTTATCAAAAATATTACTAATTAGTATATTATTCTTAACAATTAATTGTAGGTCTAAAAAGTTTGCAGAGTCATTATTATAATTGGTTTTTAATAATTTCAGATATTGGGGATAATATTTAAAACTAGGAACATAATTTACTATATTACTAAAGATGATTAAGTCATCTATGTATCTAAAAAAGTAACAAGAATCGAAACTAATGTTATCATATTCATAAAAATGCAGATAAATATTGGCTAAACAGTTACTAGCAGGGCCTCCTTGTGGAAGACTTTTAATTTGCTGATAATAAGAGTTATTATGAAAAATATAATTTTCATATAGTACTAGATGAATAATAGAAAGATATTTATCATACTTAATTAGTTTATTCAAAGAATATTTGTTATAGGCTATTTTGAGAATTTTAACCATGTCCCCAATATCTATGGAATTAAATAAATCTTCAAAGTCATAATTGTGAATAGAAATAATTTTTTTATCTTGCATGTACTTAATGATATCTAAGCTATTCTTAACTATAATCGAATTATCAATATTGTCTAATGTGGATTGAATAATCTTTTGTAGCTTTCTACCCGGAAGTGTAATATAAGTTTTAAAGCCGCAAGGGGTTAAATGAAACATAAATCTTCAAATTTCGTGCATAAATTATGTATTAATATTAACCAAAAATTTTGTTCCTAAAAATTTGATCACTAATATAAAAGGAAATGCTATTGCTATATATTAAAGTAAAGTAATGTGAATGTGCATGGATTCCGATTGTTTGAGTAATGAATGAGACTGTGCATATTTCAACAGTTACATGAATATTGATTGTGGATGCAGCAGACAAACCAACTTTTTTTACTGCTATATTCATTGGAGTGTTATTAAGTAGACATTTGTATTCTAAAACGCCTTGAGTTGTGAATGCTACACGATATAAAATCTCTGATCTGTAGAAACCATACCAAATATTTGGGCAAATTCCTAGATAAGTTCACCGAGAATAACTATGTAGGCGAGACTAAATTTTGTACTCATTTGCGCGAAATAATCATACAATGTGTGCTATTTTTCCAATATTGCTGCGAGTACTAGAAAAATGATTTCGATGCGAAAAGTTCACAGACGACTTACAAGGAGTTATACCAGACGTCAAGTTGTATATCCGCATGAAATTTAAACATGTGCAAAAGAGAGTGCATTTGCGATGGAGTCGAAAGTTACGGAATTGGACAAATAAAGTTTAAAATGATATGAGGATGTCCGATAAATGATGAATCATTTACCAGAGTGATTCTCATTGCAACATATTCAAAGGAAGAACATAAAATCCGCTATTCCACTTATAAACATCACATCTGACTGACGTTATAAGGTTGTGGATATAGAGTGGTCAAAATGTTCACTGAACCCGCAAACGTTGAAGTTTTTGGAGGATGTACTGTAAATGGAAAAAAAGGTACAGTGTTAGGGTTTTTCTGGAACTTCTTCGGTACTTCTCTTTTCCTAGATACTATGGATTTCTATTTACTATTCGGAAGGTTAGCATGGACATGTCAGGAAAAAGTGTAAAATAAATAGAATTTTAAAACAATTTAAGAATAAGTTTACTCAACAATTACGGGCATAATGCGTTAAAAATAAAAGTATAAAAGTGTAAAAAAATACAGCCATGAAGAGAATGTAAAACTAACAATGACTAACCGAAATGTAGATGTTAAATACTCAAAAGTAACATTCAATGACTATCAGAATGTTATAAAAAAATGGAAATTGGTTGTTTGTTTTTTGTGAAATATTAAAAGTTAAGAATATACCTTGTGTTACAGGATATGTACATGTTAAATGTGAGAAGAGTAATCTTAATCTAGACAGCTGTTTAACGTAGAAGCTTTTTTGTGATACTATAGTTGTATGTTGCACTCGGAATTGAAATAAAAATGTATTGATATTACTATGTACGGTATAGATATAAAGAATATCATAATTTATTCAGGATTAAGTCTTTTGTTTCATGTTATATACAAGATTAGTATATATATTCAAGGGGAAAATTTAAAAACAAACAAAATTACACGATATTTTCCGAATATTGTTGAATTTGACATCTTCGGATGTGTTAAGTTATTAAATCAAAGTACAGAATTTTATATAATATTTCACTAGACTAATTTATGTAAACAGATTCACCAAAAAGGTATTTTAATTGTATGAAATTTAAATAAGTCGTTTTTATATCACATTTATTGCTAACTCTATTAACTATCTACGCTAAATTCCACACTTTCAGTTATAGCTATTTCAAATAAGTTAAGGGGTAAGAGCAAGTCATGTTAAAGGTATAAGGTATATGTGTATAATACAAACCAGAAACTCAATATGAGCGATAAATTTCTTTTCGAAAAGGAAAAAAAAATTGAAAGGTTAATGCCAAAAAATAAATAATAAAATGAGTCATCTAATCCTAAAAAAACACACACATAAGATAATCAGTTTACGTAAATCATACTTTTGACTTAACTTCAAGTCTTTGAGATAAAAAAAAGAGAAATTAATCGCCACAAAGTGTCCCGTGAGTACGGTTTTGCAATTGATGATTCTGTATTATGTTCAGTATCAGGCATTTAATCATTTCCGGAAGCTATTTTTTCACGCTCTCACGATTTAATCATCATCAAGTAGATAAGAAGAGTACAAAAAAGGGCCTGAAGTAAAATCAGTCCCGAGGTGATTGCTTTCTCATTACATGGAATGGAATGTGTTTTATACTACCTTGCTGAAGAAATAATTGAAAGAAAAAAAGTATAAAGAAGTTAAATTGAAATCGAGCGATAGTACTGACCTCTTGGGGTTGCACGTCAGCCTTCGTTTGCTTGTGTGGAAGCAGACTTAAAATTGAGAACATGGCGTTAAGGGAACAAATAATGTAATTATATATATCAGGAATTCATTTCATCAACTCAATCAAATTTTTAGATTACATCTAAGTATAATTTTTAGGAAATAATGCTATTTTTTTCATGAAATTAAGTACTTCAAATATAGAGGCTATGCTATAAATAGGAATTAGTTACTTTTTTTGTTATTGAAAGTTTGGTTATATATGTTATTTTAGAATAACTTATACTGATTCGAAATGCTATTAATTATTTATTCGATTTATGCATAAAATTAAAGAATGCCGTCAAAATGGAACGTAATGTGGATGCTTAAACAATGGCTTAGGTCAACGTACAAAAAAGTAATACGCTTTCTTCTGTCCGTATTTGAATCAACTGAATGTTAAGACATTGATTCATGGCTTATTTTCATTTGCGTTGTCACCTGACCGTGGTCCAAAATTACAAGGTCCGTTGCCAAAAGCCCTTCAGTTGATGAACAATACGACATTGGTATATATATATATATTCACTCTCTCATTCATTTGCGTTGTTTCCTACATATAACAACCTATATTTAGAACTAAAATGAACTGTATATTTCTATGAAGCAAATATTCCACACGATGAGTGCTGTCCTCTTATTATGGATCGAATACAAAATCAAGAAATATTTTTTAAAAGAAACAAAATTCAGGCAGGCTGTATGTCAAAATATATGAATATAGACTCCCGCATCTGTAAAAATGACATAAAAATATATTTCTCAATTAAATTTTCTATAGTACATTAAAAATTAAAAATATTAACATGAATATTATCTTTTCTTTTAAAAATTTTTTATATTTAATTAAATTTAGATTTTATTATGACATACAGGGTAATGTATGCTTTACAATAAGTTACTCAAAAGCAATCCATTTATGGTTTTAAATCTTTTCAATGCATGAAAAAAATGTACATAGCCATCTGTTACTATTTGGTACAAATTAAAATAATTAATTATGAAAAATTAAATTAAACGATGTATATAATATAAAATGATTCAGGGTTAGAAATTGTTTAACAAGAATTGATGATATGATGTAGATGAATTTAGAAAATGATTGTAATACTGTCCAATTATTTAAAATTTTTGGTCGTATTAATCCAATTGGTTTTATTTAGTTTTTAGATATTATAGAGCAGACCGATTCGTCAAAAGAAAAGACGTCATCAAATGTCAGCCAGAACTGAAAAACCGTTTCCATATAAGTAGGAACACCAGAGTGTTGTTCATGTATACGATGGAAACATTTGGCGATGTGCTTTTATTTAGCGAAATTGGTTGACGATATAATACATGAATACAAGTCATTCTTATTAAGAAAGATTCAGAATAATAATGTGAATACATTGTACTTTTTTTCTGAATATCGTATTTACTCGAATCTGAGTCACCATTGATTTTAAGCTACATCCCAAATTCTCAAAATGTTTTTGTGAAAAAATGTCGTCATCGATTCTTTACCAAATCCTTAATTTTTTACACATTTTTGTGATAAAATTTTTAAGAAATGTGTAAATGGTTAAACAAAACCAGTTCTTAAGAAATTAAAAAAAAAACTTTTTTAACGAGAAATAATAAGTTAATAAAATTACTTGATTTTACCAGTATTAAAAACTTTAAAATACATATATAGTCCTATATGTATAGATTACTATATCCTATAGACTACTATTGTCCCATCTGACATCGGAACTGGTGCTGGTTTTGCAATTTTGTATGTGATTTATTTTAAAAGAATGTATTATAGTCTGTTTGGAAACTTTACTCGAGACAACCTATAGCTATTCTGCAATTTTAGAAGCCCTTGCCTTTCTTGTATGGCTCCATTTGTCTTGCATTGCAGCATTTGTACAGTTGACAGTGCTTTAGATCGAAAGTCCCGTTCAAATTGAGCAACATTAAAATCCACTTGAGAAAACTGTCCATTGTTTTGGTCCAGTGAAAGATTGCCAAGCTCTTACAAACAAAAACCACATTTTGTTTACTTCATTGACATATATTTGTTTCATCCACATCAAATTTTCAGTGGCCGCTGCTTTCATTGCTTCCCTTTTCATATTTGCGTCATAGCGAACTTGTCTTGATGCTGTTTCCGATATCTTTAATGTTTAGGAGATTAAAAGATTGTGTGTATACAAAAAAATTCCTAAATACGACCAGACAATGGTCGGTCTGGATAGACTAGTAGGATAGGACTTAGGATAGATTGAGTACTAAAGATAAACTAAGAGTCATCGATACATGTAGCCAGAATGGAGTCGCCCATCCGGTATAGTGGTTAGCGACGCTGACTGCTGTGCCGTAGGGCCTGGGTTCGAATCCCGGGGAAGACATGGATATTTGTAAATGTATAGTGCCTTCGCGCGGCAGGGGGGTACTCTAAAATAGCCGTCGAGCCGCAAGTCCTCTCGTGTGGTTGGTGGAAGAGGTGGGAAACCCCTGACCACTTCCAGGGTGTTCAACCTTCAAAATTAATGTAGAACCGAGCCAAATCGTAGTCACTTACATGGTGCTCAAAGCTATGGCTAACTACAGGCGTACAATATAGCCCGATGCCATGATGAATTTCGTGGCCTCGATCTGACTACGTCAGA
The DNA here is from genome assembly GCA_019973975.1 of Trichonephila clavata. Lineage (NCBI taxonomy): Eukaryota > Metazoa > Arthropoda > Arachnida > Araneae > Nephilidae > Trichonephila > Trichonephila clavata. The sequence goes on from BMAO01010089.1 coordinate 26,770, forward strand.
CAGCTGGCATTAGAAACAACAACAACAGCCAGAATGGATAATTATTTTATTCTTTTAAAAAGGTGGAAGTTCTCAATTTCCCACATCCAATTAATGTTTTGCATTGAAAAATAAGACACACCTGATTTTCAGTAGCATTAATACTGTAAAAATAGTGCGGCTTAGATTCGAGTAAATATGGTACTTTAAAAACGTTATTAAAAGAAAGTCCATGAATACTTACACTCCAAATGTCACAATTGTACGGATTTTTTTTTAAAAAAAGGTATTCTTGTATTTAGTGTAAAAGTCTATAATCAATATTTAGTTAATGTGAACTGCATATATTTTTTAACTTTTTTATATCGTGTTTTATATATTAGTAATTTTTCATACTTATTGAAAAAAATTACAAAAAGAATACTGAATTTATTTTTTTTTTTTCAAATCCATTTGAGCAAAAATAGACATAAAACAAATCTACATGTCTGTCTGCGTTAACAAAAACATTAGTCAATTGAAGAAAAAGTTTGAAGTTATAAGTAAGCTAGAAAAAAGTTGTCTGGGGCATGTATTTCTTTATTGCATGGACTTTCTAAAATAGGCGCTTTATGTTTGATCTCGTATTTCCTTTATATATATATATATAGTTCCCATTTTGCATATATCCAAATAAAGCAGATGTGTGGAGGAACCCGCACTATAAAAAATTGGATTTGTTTTCGTTTCTTTTTTGAAGGAAACCGCTGGTATCTGAATATTTTATGCATTCCCAGATGTAATAGATTATGTCAGAATTTATTTCGTAGTATATTTCTTACCCTACTAAAAAGAATCAACAACACCAGTGGGATGAATGCTACACCATCGATATATTTTTTTTACAATGCTCAGAAGTAACTGATAATGCGATTATTTTTTTTCAAAAGGAAAGTAAAATTTTAATTCTTATATGACTAAGATAACAGATGGACTCTCCTGATGATTACATATTTTATAACAAAGACATTTTCTAGAAAACTGTAAAAAATAAGTTTTCTTACCACGTTCAGTGTACTGAAAGAATTTTTCTTAGCCATGTTTCCCGTTTTCAAACTAGGTATCAGACGAACTTTTTAATTATTTCTTTCTTTGCACTTTTGTATGATTATACTGTTTAAATGCATTCTAAAGCATTTTGTTTTCATCGTTTTCCCATTCTAAAATTATAATTCTTAAGTCTCAGGAGATATGATATTTCTTGACTTAAACTTAAATTTAAGAGTTCAAAAGCTAAAAAAGTAATGGAAAATATATCGATTAATAAAACATAATAAAACATACAAAATGTAAAGTTTGAAGATTCTTCAGTTGATTATTTTAATAAAAATTATAATATCCTAATTATTATTTTTGCATTTTCTTTTATTAAGTACATCTTAGCTTTATTTAAGTAATTCTACAGGAAAAAGAAATATGTAAAATAATTAATGGTTTTCTTACGTCACTCCCTGAAGCAATACCATAGTTATTGCTGGCATACTCTTCACAGTTTTGAACTCAGACATCAGCTGACTAAGTTACTCTTTAAACTTTCATAACGTGTAGGTTTTGAGTCTCAACAGATATTTTGTGCACATCCAAAACTCTATATGGGGATTTTTACAGGTACAATGACTCCACAGAACCAATTACGTACATGAATGCGGGAAAATGACATCATTGTATAGGAAGATGTAAAAAAAATCATTTAAATACAAAATATATATAGTAGACACTTAGAATGTTTGATATGCGTGTGATGCAAATATGTATTTAGTAATAGTCAGTATAATAATAATCAATATTTAGTAATACTCATGTAATAAGGAAAAACAGAAATGAATTATAATAAGTAAAGTTTTAAGAGTTCAGCAGTTTTTCTGAAGCTAATAATTTTTTTCTCAATGCATTTAAATTACATTTCCCTTGTTTAATAAATTACGTAAGATAAAAATTTTAAAATTACTTTATCGAAGTGTGTTAAATCAGTGCTTCTCAAACTTTCAATACTTGCGTCCCAATATTAAATCACAGTTTTCTATTCGTCCACCTTCTATACAATAACGATGTATTCAATCTAATAAAAATAACTTCGAAGCTAAAGCTAAAATACTATTTTAATCTCTTAAGTCCACCGGCGTATGTAAACATCTCACTCAACCAAAGCGTTAATTGTCCCAAATGTATATATACGTATTTCTGACGTACGAACTTTTTTGTGCCCTGTATCCATAAAATTATTCCGAAGACTTTGGAATGCAATAAAATGATCTTGACAATGCTTGCGAAGGATTTACTTATTAATTATTATTTGCTTCTTTATTCCTTTTCCTCTCCCCAATGCATCGCATACGCGCAAAACGGTTGGCATTGGGAAGCAAATCGCGTAACTTTTAATCCGCAGTTAAGGGATTAATTATACACCGTACAAGTTATCAAGGAAAACGTTAACTTTTTAATATAATTTTATGTATGACAAGCCCATGGTGTCACTGGTAATTATTAATCTTGTTTTTAACTTAGTATTGTTAAATCAATTATAAAATACATTGTGCAGTACTGATATATTTATAAGTGTATCATATTAGTGTAAATGTGTGTTTTATTTTTTATTATGTCAGGATGTATTCTGTTTGTTTACTTTCAGTAAATTAATATTTTTAGAATAATTTCTTGCTTTAGAATTTTCAATATGCTTACGCCCCCCTAGTAGAAATATCACGACCCTCTAGGAGGAGGGGACACCCCACAGTTTGAGAAACACTGGTGTTAAACTTTTGAAACTATTTTCGTTCCTCAATATTTTTAATATGGAAAAGAAATACCTTAAATTATTTCTTCCACATAAATAAAAAATAAATGAAAGAACAAGAAATAACCATCCCAGTTCAATATTTTCTTTGTAATTTCCCTTTTTTAATACGGTTTTTTTTATTAGTGACACATGTTATCCATTAACATTTATCAGACCCTTTTAGATGCCATTTAAAGTTCGCAACTTATTCTTGGTATAAGTCTAATTGTAAACTAATTTTCCAGTGTAAATCCGTTACTAAAAAAATGAACAAAAATTAAAATTCATTATTTGTTATTATGAATTCCTAGTTAACTATATAAAAATATTTTCATAGTTATTCATATGAATTACTTATTTGTATAAACATATATAAAAAAAAAGTACAATGATACTTTTATAAACTATAAACACGCTTTCTCGCAAACAATATTGTGTTATTTGTGAAACAATTTTGTCATATAAGATTATTTATATCATTATAAAATTTATTCAGGCATTTACTTTTTAGTATTTTAATTACTGAAAAATATTATTATCATTTACAAAATTTAATTCCTAAAAATTTTCAAAATTTTAATTGATATCAAAAGCACAAAAATTAACGAGTCTATTATAACGTTCTTTCGAAAAAAATATATTCTTCGAAATATCTAAAAATTTCAGTTCTTAATAGACCATTATATTTAATAGAATTCTTAGACACACGCATCTCTTAGAAAAATATCGCTAAAAATATTTCATTATCTAATTATTTAGCTTTTATAATTGTTTTTGTTTATTGAACATCATTAATTGAGACTCAAAAAGGGCATAATCCTAGCAAATTGCTGTTGCTAATTTATGTATTTTTGTAATTTTTCTTGTTTTTTCTTTAAGAAAATTTAAGAAATATTTCAATATAAATTACAATTAAAAAGCATGTATTATTTTTCATTCTGTGTCTTTAATTTAGGAATCACACTCCATTCATTTAAATTTTATGATGTTTATTATGTATCTAAAAATGGAACAAATTTTGAATGTAAAAAATAAATAAATAAATAAAAAATAATAACTGAACACATCACATGATTTTTGAACAAAGATTGTGTTTAATGAAAAATACAATGATTTGATTGTTTTTTAGATTTCTTGCTCTTTTCAATAATAATTTATTTTTCTATATCAAAAAAGACTATAAAATCATGGTTAAGTAAATAATAGAATCATGAACTGAAAATTCATTATAGAAAATAAAGTATGATGTGGAAAATTAGATGCTTTCTGAGCCTAGATGATGATTTTACGCCATTCATGATCACCATATTCCCAATCATGAGTTACTATATTATAAACATATCATATTGAGCTTCGAATTTGTTAAATATCAGACAGAAATGTAATTCTCCACCGAAATTCCTTATATTTGACCTGATTAGTTATAATACTAAAAAAATAGATACCTACGCAAATCACGTCTACTTCACTCTGAAGCAAATTGACAGGTATTATAATGATTTTCGTGCGATTCAAAACTTTTCCGCGTGGATAGCTGTTGTCAAAGAGACGAAAATATTACATATATATATATATATATATATATAGTTAAAATTATCAACACTAGAGAGATCAATAATCATTAAAACTGATAAAAACCAAAATTGTTAGATAAACCAGACACCAGATTTATTAGAAATGATAAATCAGAAAATATAAAAAATACAATTTAAAAATATATAAATATAGCTGGTACAGTATTATATACGTTTATGACTTAGGACAGCTCTTATATTTTTTTACATGTATATATAAAATACACACACACACACACATATATATATATATATAATACGGGTGAACATGTTTATTCGCAAGCCAACCTTCACCCTTTGTGTTAATAATACTGAGCAAAAACCTATAAAAAATTTATAGAATATCTAAATCCATTCAAGCAAAAGGTAACTTACCTACAAATTGCATTCAAAAATGCATAGCCAGTGCTATATATGAGTACAATAAACAAGTTGCTGACAGATTCTGGACCCAAATACAAATTCTTTGCAATGGAATGGCTGAATAGTAGCACTGCAAAGTATAAAAAAATATTTTTAAAAAAACAATTAAATAGTATGTATAAATATTACCATTACTTCAAGGATACTTGGATTATAAATTTATTTGAATATTTAAAAAAAATTCTACGGTTAAAATAAAACTCAGAGAATAAGTAATTTTTTCTAAAATTTGAAAATGTAGGTAACTATCTATCAAGGAAAAATGATAAATTTACAATAATAAAACGTTTGTACTCAAAAGAATTTTAATCCTTGTTATTTAGATTTTCTTTTTTCAAATAACTGTTAATAAAATTAATTGGGTGTTTTTGAATCAAGCAATATTTAGTGAAATGTTGCAGCTTCTTATTTTTTCTATTTTTTTAAAAAACGAGGAATTTATTGCGTTTTATATAATTAATTATAATATTTCTCAATATAGAAACATGTACATTACTTTCCCAATGAGGTACTTTTATAATATTGATTTCAAATTCTTCTCTTTCGTCATAAATATTGTTAACTACAACATTATCTTTTAATTTAATTTCTATATCAATACATATATATATTTATATATAAAACATAAAATAATTATAAATTTGGTTTTAAATATGTTTTTTGTCTCATTAAATGTTGTAATTCATAGATGACTCCCATTCGTGTTCTTCGTGACTTTGTAAATTGATATTTTGAAAAACATAGCATTTGCTTAAGAAATAATCGATCTTACTCCTTATTTTTAATGGCATGCATTATTAAAAGCTGGAATTAATATTTCTCATTTTAGGGCTCTTTCAGCATTAATTTATTATAAAAAATTAATTATTTTTGTATGTTTAATAATTGTGTACAATTAAATCATAGGAAAACTAAGCAAAATGTAAATATTTAAAATGCTCGAATCAAGAATCAGTGTTTCGTTGCTTGCAGGAAAAAATTAATTCCATAAATATATAACTGTTAAGCCATACCTTCTCAAAAATATTAGTCCAAACGAATATTTATGTATGCACAAGAAACGGATAAATAATCATTAATAACTAAACACATTAACTTAAGGATTAAATACGGTAATTGCATAATAAATAAGTATTTAGATTATTTTTAATGCAATTTCTTTTTTTTCTTCAAATTGCTGTATTGCTTCAAGATTATGCAGTTCAGTATGTAGGATCTCTAAAAGAAGAAAATGAAATAATGACTTAAGTAATATATTTAATAAATAATACATTTCTAACATTTTTAGTTTTATTATTATTTGATTATTTATAAAAAGTTTAAGAAATTCCAATGCACAATCCAAGCTCTGAATTCAACAATATGAACGTAGTTCCATTTTGTAAGTTTTTAATTACTCAATAAGTTAAAGCAATCAACAAATAGAAAAATGTACATTCGAAAAATAAATAATTTATAAAAATCCATGACCGAATACTTGATTTATTGTAGCATAAGTAAGCTTGAATAAAGCCGGAATTTTTTTTTTAAAAGTGCACATGTTTTGACAGTCGGTTATTTTAATATTTAATATATTAAAAATTATTTTCAAATTGTGATGCAATATCGTTAAGAAGTGTTTTATTATACCTTAGACAAGTAATAATATAGTCTGGGTATTATTTTGCTCACTTTATATCTTCTTCCAGTCTCTCATATATAAAGTTTACCTTAGAGGTTGTTTAATTGTGGGAATTTCATTATTATTTATTTATTTAGTAACGGCAGTATACTGGTATACAAATTATTACATTTTCCACCGTAAAATTTAATTCAAACATAGTTATAAGTTAAATTTTACGTTGCTAAATTTTCCTATTTCAAGCATATCTCTGTGGTGTATTTAAAATAAAAAGTGTATGCAAATGCAAACAGTTGGGTAAAACTTAGCAATCGCATTATTTTTCTAAGCCATCATGAAATAAAATCATTCCTATAACATAAAAAAAGATATTATTAATGTACGAAGTCATGTAGTCTTAGAATTTATAAACATGAAAGCATAAAAGTGTAAATACACAACGTCTTACTTATTTAGATATAATCTTCAGTGCAGTATTTCCTATTATTAATTCACTGAATTCTTACGATAAGAAGAATAAAATTCGTTGTGTATACTTGATTTCCAACTGCAAGTGAAAATCTATCATTCATTTGATTTACAGAAGAACGAGTCTCTGAAAGTTTAAGTTATAAATATGGTCCCCATGAGGTAGCGAATGTATACTTTGTTCAGAATTTATCATTTAACATTCAGCGTGTTTGCCAGATAGAAGTTTAGCTACTCCCTTTGGAGAATAGATCTCCAGAATAAAGTTCCCGCAATCGCTTTTAAGATTCTGCAAAAAAGAACAAAAAGGAATCTAAAGAACGTTATTAGTAGTTTAATAATACAATATATTTCTAAATACACCTATATATCCCGTACGTGAAACATGGAAGGGGACATGTATTTTATTTATTTTTGCTCATATTTATCAATTTCTCTGAGCCTTTAATGTAATCGCTATAAACATTTAATGTCGTTGCCATTACTATTCAATTTTTTTTTCAGCTTCCTTGTTTGAATATACCATTGTGAATACATCTAAATAACTTTCTTTTCGCTGTACCATAAAAGTCATATATAAAAAGTTAAATTTTACTGCAGTATACAAGCTGATAATTTGAGGTATAGTCTTACATTCTTATGTATTAAATCAGGGAAGACAATTGTTTGGTTTGAGGTCCACATTGTGGAAGTAGAGGATACCGGAAGGATGCAATTTATCAAAATGATTGTATTCATTAGTCAACTTTACATTCCAGAGAAGCTACATAGTGTATCATAAATTGATGAATATAATTTAAATAAAATAGGCGAGTTCATTCAATTTATTTATAGAGCTAATTTTATATCCCCTATAGCTGCAAGCACATTTAGTATTAGAATCGATTTAATGAGACAAATGTACTCTCTCACACTTTTCTTTATTTTATTTTAAATAAAGAGAAAGATTGCTTGTAGAAGTTTCAACACAACCTTCAAGTTAAGGTCAGCCAACTTGACTTGCATCTATATTTATTCTTGCTGAACTTCATGCAAGAAAAACTTTACTCATAAATATATGTCTCTCTCTCTCTCGACATGTTCTCTGAATTTATTTTTGTGACTTTCATTACGGGCTTCATGTTGCACGTGGGTGGTTATTTGTCCAACCCTTTTCAAATTACTTATATATCCATATTTTACTTAAATGTCTATATTTAAATATCTATTTTATATGATAATTTTGAAAAAATAAAGATGTCTTTTTTTAGTTATGCATAATGTACTATGTTTGAACCAATAAGAACAAACTTCGATACAATAAAAAAATGTTCTTCATCAATTTTTGCGACAGGAGACACTTTCAAAACAACAAAATGATTTAAAAGAAGTTAAATAAACATAATACACGTTTAAGCATTTTCTTCAGATTAAAAACATAAATAAATAAATAAAAAGTGTACTTATTGTGAACTCAAATTACTTTGAAGAATCGATTCAACTACAAATTCCACTAGTGTCGTGTGTTGCAGACAGTCTTACGACCAAGCATAGTTTTTTTATTGGTTAGTTCTTAAAAATAGTTGCAAATAGTTAAGAGGGGAGTATACTGATTTTCAGTGTAGTCTTCGTTTTTGGAATGCCACACGTGCATAATGAAAGGATATCAGCTTTCTAATTGTTATGATAACCACTGAAGGGATTCTGGTTAAATTTCTAGTTATTGCATCCAAAACATTTTACAATTGATACTCGGAAACTGAGGAGATGAAGGAAGTTTAAACAATTCAGTAAAATTACACACGTATAACAATGAGTTACTGCATAGACAGTAGACAATATGTGCTGTTTGAAGCAGATGATTGTGCAGCAACGTTTCAAGTTCTTGTTCTAACAACTTGTGAATGTAAAGCTAACTTTCCACAGCATCGCTGATGTGTAGAAGCGAGAATTTGAATAATATACAATGAGACATAAAATATTATATTAAAATAAATTGTTGTAACGCTTTGTAATTCAACGTTACAAATAGCCTTTGCCTGGATAATTATTAAAAAAAATTAGTAGTTTTGGATATAGAGATTTGATACACAATGGAGTATAATTATATAAATGAAATCATGTTTCTCACATCTTTACCAATAGCACTGAAATTTCAGTTTTGAGATGGTTTAAAATTAGGGCATATCAAAAAGATAATTCAGTCTTTATGGTTGCTAAAATGGACAAAAAGTGCTAAAAAGTATCCCATATAATAAAAAAGGATAGGTTTTGACGATAATAAATCATATAATAATACAGCAAATAAATCTATATTACTAAAATTGAATTAATATGGAAAATTCAAATGTGTGCGATGTCTCGTAAAAAACATAATGAAATATATAATAACTCGTAATAAAATTTACTACGAGTTATTTCTAGGAAAAATTTATAATTTATTTCAAAGGGTATAATTAGTATTATTTAGTAATGATAACTCATGTGAGCTAATTATAGATCCAAATATATGTTTTTTCCCCCTCAAATGAAACATATAAAATAAGTATCTAAAAGTTTTTATTGAGTTTTTGTTTCATGTTTTTATATCTCACCACTATAATTGATGTAAGAAAATTAATACTGTAAAGTATTTAGTACTAATAAGCTATGTTGATCACCATTCCAATATGAATACTTGCTTAGAACATTATATTCATCTTGCATTAAGAATAATTCATTATAAAAAAATAACTTACAGTTTTTATAGAAACATGAATGGATTTTGTGTGTTTGAGCACTTATCGCTATCAATGAAACTAGAGCAATACTACAAATTGCTAGCAATGTGAAATCAGATCAAAAGATGGAAAAAATAATGCTAAAAATATATTCTCTCACCAAATATTCATCAGGCCGAGTTATGTTATAAGCATTTTCTTAGCCAGTACTTATTTCAATTGTTTTAAATGCTATGAAGTTTCGGTGATTAGAAACAAGTACATTCTTGATTTTCCCATTGTGATTAAGAGCTGTATTTTAAGAACTCAGTGTTTAATATGTATACATATTTATAAATGAGAAGTAGACTTATTATGATTTATTAATTATAAAATTTTCTGTATCAAAATAACTTTCTTAAGCCAAGCGTACGGTATTATTTTTGACAGATAATTAGTGTAACATTAAATGTACAAAATAAATTCAAAATTAATAAATTGCACTTTATGGGTTAAAAAAGATTTAATGACTAATTTTTTAATTAAAAATGTTAATGTTAATTAATTATTAAATTTTTTAAATAATTTTTATTCAAAATATCTAAAGAAAAATATGAAAAAAAATATTTATTTTTTTAATTAACTTTAAATTTTGAATGTGACTAATATAGTTCGAAGGAAAATTGACTTTAATATCTTTAGTGTTTTTGCTAAATTTTGAACTTAAAAAAAAACATTTTTTACACATGAGTTAATTTTATTTTAGTATATGCAATGTTTCTTAGAGTGTTATTTTTAGCTAAGTATTGGAAGTTTAAAAAAAATGAATTTATCGAATAATAATCAAATAATAAGTAATTTAATGCGTCTTTAGTTGTTTTCAAGTCTAAGTTACGTCAGTATGGATAAACCTTACATAAATATTCCAAAACATTGTTACAAAAGTTATAGAATTTATTTGAACTCAAAAAGCAAACCGAAATAAAATGCTTTTGTTCCACGCTACATTTAAGAAAACAAGAGAAACAATTACACTTCGAAACAAAACGAATAGAAATAATAATTTGTACTGAATCCGTTTTTCCTTTTGAGTTAATTCATGACTTTCGATTATTTGAATCTCGCGAGCGGAAATTTTATTGTGCAATTTATATAATTACTTTCACCGCGAATAGACTTTCGAAGCGCGTAAAACTGCCTAAAATGGCGAACCAACTAAATATATGAGACTGAAAGTAATCAATGGATAGGAATAGACTTGAATTCTTAAGACTCTCCCGTTTTAGGAAAGGTTAAAAAAAATAGAACACCGAGTAATTCTGGAAATGGTCAAGAGTTCAAAGGAATTCAGTTCGGTTCCATTTCTAGTGATTGGATTGGAAAAGAGTGAACAAGTTTCGAACGTCGAAGGGCGGTGTTCTCTTTGTTGCAAACGACATACCCTTGATCTGAAACTCGTAAAATTCTAATGCGAGGCAATCACTTCCCAAACGGTTTCATTTAGTGTATCTTTGGGGGATTTTTTAAAAGGTACTGTGTTCATTGTATGTGTAGAATAAAGAGGTGTGTATGAGTTTTTTTAAAGAATACTAAAATACCGTCTTAGTAAATAAATATATATTTAAATAAATGAATTGTGGAAATAATATAAATTAATTTTATTAAATATATTCATCCTAAATGTATAAGTTAACTTCATTTATTTTGCGGGTTGGGTTGCGTGGTTGGTTTGTCGCTACCCCTGTGCACCCAAGGTTGCGTGTTCGAACCTGGCCTAAGTCAGTGGACTTTCATGATTCAGAAAATCGACAGCGTTCATGTCGTATGATTATATGGCATGCAAAAGATCCCTAGAATGTCTATTTGGCTAGGGTGCTCTTGGCAAAATTAAATCCTAGTACAGGTTTTCATCATCAGAGCTCAGGTTTCCTCCCTCTGGATAGGAAACTGGGTGTCAAAATTACCTGCGGCGATAGGTATCTGCCTATGTGGTGCCGCATTAAAAAGAGATATCAGCTTCTGAGGAATGTTCTTATAGTCTGTAATATTAAAACACTAAACCGCGGCCCATTAGAAATAAAAAAAAACATTTATTTTACTTCAGTCATAGATATGACAAAAATAATTATTCATTTTAACCATATATATTCACACATTTAAATGTTTACATAAATATTCTACATAAAATAAGATGATTGAAGTATAAATTACATTCATATTGTTTTCTTAAGAAAAAAATGTTGTCTGATGAGCATATATTTTACCATTACCATTTTTTAGAACTGTTACAATAATTGTATATACAATAAATTCATACTAGCTACTTTCAAAACTAGCTATTCATACTAGTAATTTCAAAATAATCTGCACTATACGCTGCTGCAGCTGAATGCTATCGTAAACTGTTTTATATGTATACATAAATTGGAGTATATTGAAAGAAAAGCAAAACTGTGCACATACTTTTAGCAAGAAAAACTACTTTTACTTTAGTCAAAGTGAAGACGAAATGTTATGAAACATTTTAACTACATTTATTGACGCATTTGAATATTTACATATACATTCCTCATAAAATTAGATGAACACGGTATTATAAATTTCATTTATACTTTCTCAAGGAAAAAAATATCATTGCTGCAAGAACATATATCTTACAATTAAAATGTTTTGGAACTGGTAAAATAAATTTTATAAGCAACAGAAATATACTAGCTCAATTATCCGTATTTTCAAAATATTCTGTACCATATGTTGCTGAAGCTGGAATGCAATTTTAAATTGTTTTAAAAGTATACATAAATTGGTGCAAATTTATAGCGAAAACGAACTATACATGATATTAGCAAGAAAATTACTTTTACTCTAGTGAGGGTGAATAGGAAATTTATTAAAGATTTTAGCCCCATTTATTGGCATATTTGAATGTTTGGATAAACATTCGCATAAAATTAGATGATTCGGTATTATAAATTACATTCATGTATTTGTAAAAAAAATATTAGAAAAAAATTATTCTTTTTTACCATTAACATATTTTTTTGAATGATAAAATAAATTTTATATACAACAAAACCACACACATACTGGCTGGATTAACCACATTTTCAAAATATTCTGCACCATATGTTACTGTAGTTAAAATTCCATTTTAAATGGTTTTTGAAGTTTTCAAAAGCATTAGCATTTTAAAAGGAAAACAAAAGTACGCATGTTTTTAACATAAAAACTAAGTAGAAAAATGTATGAAGTCTCTTACAGAACAAACTTAATTATCAAGCAATTTAAAAATAAGTTTATACGACTTTTTTAGGTAAACGTTAGCATATAAAATATTTTTTTTAAGTATACTTTTTAGTTTTTTGTTACAACTATGGCAAATAAGTTTTTTGTTTGTTTTCTACTCAATACATGTTTTCAAACTATTTTCAAGCGATTGAACACTCTTCGTAAAATTCTATATTGTAATATAACAAATTACATGTTTCTTATTTGTAACAGGAATGTTTAACATCTTTTCATGGAACGAGGAGTTTAAACTTTTTTTGTTTTGATTTTATTTATGTGTACTCCTTTTGTATTTTATTTTGAATATTGAAACTATTTTTTTTTTCTTATTTTGAAAAATTTCATTTTTTTTTTTGCATAAAATGTTTTTAGTCAAGAAATTATTAAAATGAAAACAAAATTTGTCCATTTCAAGGTAAAAAGATGCATATATAATAGATGTAAAATAAGGCTATTGTTAAAAATATCTTTATATAATTGATGCTTGACGTTAGTTGTCTGCAATTATGTGTTTTAATTTAAAGTGAACAACAAGTTTGTTGCACAAAACACTAAAAAAATATACTCCACCACCACATTTCTGATAAACTCTATACGGAAAAGAGAACCATACATTTATCAATATAAAGTTCAAAAAGCATGCAATTTTATTTAAAAAAAAGGTTTAGATTATTTTGCACCATTATTTGTGTCATTTCATCTATTTTTGTTGTTGTTGTTATTTTGATCAAACTATTTTAGAAATGCATTTTTTTACCAAAATTATAAGTAATTACAATTTCATCAAAATGGATGATTTTAGTTATTCACATCAGTGAGTTAAATCAAGTATAAATACATCTTCTTAAGGCAGAATTTGAAAAAGTATATGTGATGTCAAAATTAAAAAACAATGCTTGATTATAAACTTGACACAATTACTTTTTATAGCAATATTAATGTAATTGCAGATTTCCATTTAACTAGCTGTTGATTTTTTTAAAAAAAAATTAAGAAATACGTTTGAAAATTCAGTAAACCATTGATTTTTTTTCTGAATAGTCAAGCGCTGCTCTGCATTTCTGGAAAATAATATTCGTTGTGTTGCCGTGCATTCACAGCGAAGACATTCTAAATATTTTTTTAAGGTTTTCCACTTTCAGTAAAAGTATTTACTCTCTAAATCTTGCTTCTTAGCATTGACTATATGTTGTATGCAAAAGGAAAGTAGAGCACATTATCCATGCGCATACAAAGCTGACAGGGATAAATGCATTCTGGTAAACGAAATCACGGAAAAGTAACAAAATGTAAAAAGAAAGAAGACCTCAAAATTTTTATGCGCATATATTTAGAATGAGATATTTTTCCTTTCTATGTTTTAAATTATGGGTCTTCCTCGAAGTAACCGTTATACTACTGCCATTTTCCTGTACAACTAAACTTCTGATTCTAGTAAAATGTTTTTAAAAGGTATAGTGACAAAGATTTAAAATATATTCTAAGCCACAAAAATGAATAATATTCCTACGTTTTCCATAATACCAAAACAAAAATACAACTGAAATATTTGTCTGATTTTTATTTTAATAATATATCTGCGTGTTAAATCAGTTGCAAATTAGCTTGTTCAATGCGTTGCATTTTTCAATAATGAAGTAAAACACAGCTATATAAAATTTTTGTATTAAATGATCATATGTGTAACACTTACACACACACACATATACATATACGTATATGTAATAATTCACTTAAAATGTTTCTCGAAAGTTTTTGTTTACTTCATAATGTTTTTGAGTCCTCCAAGTCTTCCTTCGCTTGATATTTTTTTTTTTTGTCTACGTGTCTAACGGGAAATGTATCACTAACCCTAACCTTTTCTACTAAAAAAACTACCACGATATCTTTTTTATGGCAGGATGGTGCAATCTTGCATCATTCGCTTATTATGACCAATCGCAAAAGCCTTTGACGAAAATCATATGATTCTAAAAGCTTCAGGTTAACGAAACTTATAGAATGTGAGATCTATAGGGCAAAAAAAAAAATGATAGTTTATGTCCCTTGTATTGCTTGTTTGTGTTTTATCACTCGTGATACCCCTTTACGTTTGTAATTTTCCATAAAACGTGGATTTTAAAATGCAAAAAGTCCTCATCATTCAACAACGAACAAATTTATTGACTTTTCGTGACCAATCATGTCTTAACTCAAATGAATTCGTCATATATATATATATATAATATATATATATATATATATATACATAATACAGACATCTAAAAACTAAAATATCTCTAATATGTTGTGTAAGAGGTATTTATAATGCTAGCAAATAAAACGACGATACTTTTAAGTACAAATTAAGAAATTTAGATACATTTTAAGCTAATTTACATTTGTAATTTTATTTTTAGCTCAGTAATATAAAATAAGGAATATAGTACTTAAAAATCACTAATGGCTTGCTCATCAACAATTAATTATCTAATCAGTCATTACTGAATATTAGTGTCAAAGGCTCTAATTTTGGCTTGGCACTCAGACAAATAAATTCTTAGATTTTAATTTTTTTGTAAAATTGTTACTTTATAACGTAATAGAAAGTTCAACAAAAAAAAATAATAATTGTTTGATGAATTAGTAATTCATTATAAAGTAATTGGGATGTTTTATATGTATAATTAACTTTCGTTAAAAATCTAGAAGTTACTTTTACACAATTTTATTAAATTTTATTATTTAATTTTATCAGGGCAGAATGCATCTATCAATTGTTGATATAAAATTGCATCATGGAATCACCTAAAAGTAAAAATTAAAGTAATAAATATCAATTTAATCTTGGATATAAAGACATAAAAATATTTTAGACAATAAAAAAAATATTTATATTATTGAATTTACTCGTTCTTTTAAATGTCCCAAGCTCAAAAGGAACGTAAAAAGATGAACGATATGCGATTTACAATTACTTTTTTTCTTTTTCTTCAAAATTAAATATAAATACGTCCTTAAATGTAACCTTCCATTTTTTTATCGAGATGTTTTTAAAATGCATAAGCACATTTGAGACAGGAAAGCGTATCCAAATCGTGACCGGAATCTCTGATTTGCAAGCTTTACATATGCAGATCAAATTGTACATTGGAGATTTCAATGTACATTCATCATTTGAAGAAACACTGCAAATGTATTCTAAATAAATAAATAAAAATGTTAAATCCAGAAATCAAACTTTATTAAATTCAAAAAGAATGTCCGGAAACTAAGTAACATCTTAGAAAAACTCGAATAAAAATCTGTTTTCTTTAATAAAAAATTTATTTTTACTTGAAATAGCATGTCAGAGACTATTTTTTACATAACTACCGCCATTCTGCAGACATTTTTGTTATCGGAAAGCCTGCTTCTACATATACTCTTTAAAGAAAGATGCTGCCGCTGAACAGTTTTTAAATTTGTAGAAACTCATTACAAAGCAATCTTATTGCGAAACATCAGTTTTCACGAATTGGCCAAAAATGGCCATCCAATCAGTGATTCTGAATGAACTTTGGGGCGCTATCACTGTATGAATTGTCAAACCACATTCTCACCAATTCATCCATAATTACATTTTCCCCATAAATTTCTACAGGTTAACGTTGAATTTCAACTGGCTTAACGTCCCTTGCGTTCGAAAAAAGGATTACAGAAAGCACTTCACAGTCATCTGTAGCAGCAATTGTATTAAACATTTTGAACACTCACTAACACATGCAAACACAGCTAAATCTAGCTTCAATAGTGTCACTGGACTGCGAATCAACGAGAGACACGTGTGTACAAATGTTTAGGTGCAAAACTACCACTGCGGTAGTTGTAGAACCAAACCGTACTTAGTTTCCGAACATGTCTCGTCAATATACATACAGTCATTTTAAAAGGAATGCGTTATTTTTAAAATATAGTTAAATTAATATATGATATCTAAATTGGTAATGTGTGTAAATGCCTTTTCCTCACTAAAAAAAATATTACAACTACAAAAAGTGATGCGAATCAATTGTTTACTATTGTGAATTTTAAAAATCCAAGAACTCTTGAACTGTCACGGATGATAAAACGGTGCATTATTTTGATGTGTTGAGAAAATCTCAAAGTAAACTGGAAAGACAGAGAAAATAAACGCATCACAGAAGGAAAATAGCGATCCATTAGATAGAGAATGATGGTTGTTTCATTTAGTGCAGGAGGATCGATCAAGACTGTCGTTTTGGACAAACTAGAGATAGTTACAACGAAAAGATACACAAATGTTTGTTTATTCTGACTAATACGTCCTCTTCTAAACATCAAGAAAGTAAAAGATTGAGTTTCTTCTTTTAAATAGTGGTAGAACATATGTACGAAGAATATCGAGTAAAATTTTTGGCTCTCCTTTAGTATTTAAGTATTTGTTCTGTGTACTGATTTACATAAGAATTAAATTTTATTTTGTTTTCTTATTACACCTTACGGAACACTTTCTTAACTGTATATTTTAATAAGATGGTATTGCAAATGATTATATTCAAATTATTTTTGTAGAAACAGATAGATTAGGATGTAAGAGAAAAAATGAGTATTTTTCTTTCCTGTATATTAAATATTTTGTAGCGGATTGTTAAATATTTGTTATTAATATGATACCCTTATTGAAATTAAAGTTCATTTTAGATTATATGATATTGCCAACTTTACAACATTAAAAATTTGAAAAAAATTTGCAATATTTCTGGGGTTTTTTTTCAAGATTTATTGTATTTTAAAAAAAATATTCATTGATTAGGATTGATAAAACTATTTAATATTCTTTCTAATTTTAAAAACAATGCATATTTCTAGAAATTTATTTCTACCAAAGTAATTACTAATTACAAATGTAACTATTAATCATATACTAATTACTATTAATTGAATTTTTATCTAAGCTATAAGTAAAAATAAATTCAGAAAAATGCTCTCGAGATCAAACTTAAGTATACACATAAAGGATAATATTTTAACGTTAGAGCTTCAGAATACAGGGCTCAGCTAAGAATGTTGAACTAAAGTGTCTCTTTTAACGTCTCTTTTCGGTCCAAAGTAAGAGTTTGCACTTAGTTGTTTCATTATAATTAAACTCTACACCCGTTTATTTATCTCTTTTATCGTTTACCATTTACAAATTTATAGAAACATTAATATATGTTTTCTTTATATTTGTTTTTTTAAACTATAGGTGTAAAATGAATCAAAAGTATCTCGAACTAATTTATATTCTATAAATACACATAGATAATTATTGTAAAAATAATTAAATAAATAAATGAGTTATTTGAATAGCTGTGCCGTATAAAGACACGCGGAGTTGAATTTTGCATTATCTTTAAAATATCCAAGTCATTATTATCTTGATATATTAGACAATTAAGAATTTCTTAGCTTTTAAGGCAACCTATTCACTTTTTGCAATGCACTTTTCTTACTTTTATGCTGTAATTCACTTATGAAACTTTTTTTAAAATTTTTTAATGAAAATGTTTGCCAATAAAGGAATTTTAACTGGAAGAGCGTGAAAGTATACCTTAATTGCTTATGCTGAAGAACCAATCAGCTGTAGATTGTAAAAGAATGTAAGAAATGAAACTTATCTGGTGTCAATTACGCTGCAAAAGTAAATCACTTATTTAATAGATGTTGGTATTGTAATGTTAAATTTATTAAAAAGGAATGAATAAAGTATATTTATAAAATTACTCAACATTGAATCTTCAAACAAACATATGAGTATATAAATACCATGTGTATCAGTATTAGATTAATATATTAATTGAAGGAGAGTATTTGAAATAATATCAAGATTATACAAATAAAATAAAAATTCAGTAATGTTATTTGCCAATATCACCTATTTTATCAAAAAAATCTGATAAAAATAGAAATCACGCAAAATGTTTTTTTTTTTTTAATATTTGAACTTATGAACACAAAATTCCAGTGACAGCAGTATAACAGTTTTTTTTTTTTTTTTTTTTGCATTTTACGAAGTTTTCGAGAGGGCATTTATTTTGGAAATAATCTCAAATATATTTAATAGTTGTATAAGTAGTTTTCCATACGAGGGACTATATTTTTAAAGATACGATAGTGCAGCAGATGAAACAAATGATCTTCATTTGAAATTGCATTTTCTGTTGATTAAACGATAGAAAGAGCTTCAGTGATGGAAGAATGATGCACTCCAGAGTATTGAAGAAGATAGAACACCAGCACATCGGCTCGCCAGAGGTTATTTGAATATAAATCGCAGTGGAAAAGGGACGTGGGATGACGATATTGTTGCAAATGGATGTGCGCGCTGTTGTACTGCATGAATAATTAAATGGGACTAGTGTAATCGTCATCCATGAACGCCAAAAGACCTTTTTTTTAAAGGGCCATATTTCATCAAATGGTTGACCACTGGAGTTGAATGTTGGAAGAAAGAAGGCTGCGTGTGGAGGATGAAGGTTGAAATGGGTATAGGACATGGTGTACCTCAATGATGTGGAAGGATCCAGGTTCAAAAAATCCTTAGAAATCTGTGTTTAGATCAAGCAGGCTGTGCAATAATTCTTTCTATCCCTGTTTACTGAGTTTTATTGGAGTGCTTTCTCCAAACTATTTGCACATAATGATAAATGCCTCGATGCCCATGGGGACTACATCAAGGTGAATAGTTCATGAAGTAATTTTTTTGGAATTAAAGTTTTCGTGTGTAAGAAAATGACGAAAGTTACTTTTTCGGAAAGACCTTTGTATGTTACCACTATCACTAATTAATTGACATATTAGTATTAAAAAATGAATAATTTCAAAATCCAGATTAACAAATTCATCATTTTTTTACTGCAAATACTTAAAAAAAATTATAAATATGTTACATATTTTAGTTACTTCAATATCATCTTGCATAGGTAAAATATAATAAAATACATAGGTTAATATCAATATATATTAAATGATTCTTCATCTAAAGAATGGTAATAGCATACTATATGAAGAAAACTTTGAAAGAACCAGATCGCCAAGCCGATGTGAATTGTCACTTCCTTTCAAAATTCGTAAGATCGACCGATTTCAAGTATATTTTCTTTATGAGCAATAAATAAAGCTTGCTTGATATATGGTATTTTTATTTTATTGCATCTAATTTAATTTTGCATTTTGCTTTCATATGGAAAACATTCATTCTATATAATACTTTTATTTAATTCTTAGGCTATTCATATATTATTTCTGATGTTTGCACACATATAATTTTCAATCTATTTTGCACATTTTAAAAATAAACTCTTTCGAAGTTTTTTGTCTTCTATTGCTTCGTTTCTAAATGGCAAGTATCTATAATTTGAAATAAGCTTAAATTGTATTCCTTAAATATTCATTAAATGCTAAATATTTAATTGAAATAATAGCTTTGAGACTTACAACAAATATAGAATAAATTATGTTTTTATATTCAACTCTTATTTGAAATATTTAAAACTTTATGTTTACACAGTCACGGAATTTGAATTTAAAAAAAGCGAAATTAAAAACAAAATTGTGTAGAGATGATAAAAACTCATGAAGAATAACAAATGTCTGAATATTTTAAATTTAATTTCATATTACATTAGTGCTAATACAGTAGATTTCTTAAAGAATTTAATCAAGTAATTTACTTTGTAAATTTTAATTACCTAAATTTATTTGCATCTTATTTTATTTTATAACATGACAAATAAATAACTGAATAGTGCCTCAACATTCAATAATTTTTTACTGCAAAGCATTTTGACGTAGAATTAAACAGAGCAAAAATAATATTAGTAAAAAAAGTACATAGTTCTTGAAAAATATTTTCATTGGAGAAAATAAAGCAAATTTAGTAATTTTTTTTCAAAAAAAGAAATATTAGTACATTTCTTAATGGCGTTGCAAATGTTTCCAATATTATGAATATAATTAAATCTAAAAGTTACTTTGGTTGTAATGAAGGTTTTTATTCTCTTGGAACACTATAATTTTAAAAAATGTATTGTTAATTTGCAAAAAGAAGATATAATGTGAATTATGCTCAAGTAAATAACTTGGGCACCGGCTCACTTATTCTACATGAGCGAATTTCATTTATGAAACATATTAATTATGAGTTTGTATTTCTATTTTCTAAGAACTAAATAAACTACACACGAAATATATCCTTAAGAAATGCATTCACGAAAGTCTGAGAAGTATACGTTGTCTTCTACTTCAAGCAATCATTATTGAAATAATTATCTATAAAACGATGAGTTATTTTTAAACATGATTTTTTCGGTTCAATGTATAGCGTGTTGTATCTTCCAATTAATTCCTTAGAAATTTTTTTCTTAAAATCATGTGCAGCTCTTTGCAATTTTTTAAAGCACGCTGTGAAAGAGTCAAAAATTTATTTATATATGTATAATTTTAATCGAAATATACGTATTTATATTGCTATATATGTGTACATATGTAAATTACTGTTATCTGTTTATTTTTGATTTAATCATAAATTGATTGATTGTTTGTTTATTAACGAGGTATTCAAAAGCAATGTGTGTGCTATTAGAAAAAAAGCTCAGAAATTTGAGCTACGCTCAAATGATGAAGCTTGCACTTGAGCACAATTGAGCTTGCACTTAACTTTCATAACTTCCCTAGCCTGACAACGAGATAATTTTGAGCTTGAACAGGTTTAGCGACAACATTTCCTTTAAATGGTAAGATTAATTATACAATGAATAATAATTATTATTGACATAAATCGAAGTTAACCAATTTTTAAGTGAAAGAATATTTTATTTTTAAAAAAAGTATTTGGATTGTTTGAAATATTTAGAGCTTCAAATTCAAAGATTTAGTAAACACACATATGATATAATTTATAGAATTTTCAATACAGCATTAACAAAATGGTGAAGAACGAAAGCTCATTTGATATGCTACTTAATAAATTCTAACTAAATTATAAAATTTTCATTTCAAAATGGAAAATAAAAAAAAAAATAACTTGCTATACCTCTGATATTTTTAATATTGAATTTATTTCTCTGGTCAGCATGTTTGAAACTTCTTATTAAACCAGTGCGTTCAAAACTTTCAATACTGCTGACTCAATTTTCAGTCATAATTTTCTTTGCTTCTCCCCCCCCCCTCCCTATGGCCTTCCTCCATCCAAACAATAACAATATATTGAGTTCAATAATAATGTGTTTTGACGTAAATTTACGATAAGAATTTAATTACAAACCGTACAAATTATCAAGATAAGTATTAATTTTTTAATAGAATTTTGTATATATGAAAAGCACATGGGGCCACTGGTAGTTGTTTAACTTGTTCTTAACTTCGTATTGTTAAACTAATTATCAAATACAGTGTACAGCGGTGCTTCTCAAACTTTCATTATTTGCAATCCAATATTCAACCATAATTTTTATCGTCCCCCCCTTTCATACAAATAGCAATGTATTTAAATCTATAATACTAAATTTTGACAGTTGCAATACGACTTTTTCTTACCGGCGTATACGAACGTCTTGCTCACCCAAAGCTTTAATTCCCCCGGTCGTATATACGTGTCTTTTCAAAGTACTATCTTTTCTGTGCACTGCTGTCCATAAAATTATTCCGAAGATTTTAAAATGCAATAAATGGACCTTGACAGAGATTGCGAAGGATTTGCTTATATCAGGTATTTCCTTACTTATCCCCCCTTAATACATCACATACGTTCGGCTACGAGGAAAACAGTAACTTTGTGGAGTGAATCGCGTATCTTTCAATCGGCAAGTAAGAGATTAATTAAAAACCATTCAAATTATCAAGATAAGTGTTAATTTTTGTGTATAATGTTATGTATGACAAGCCCATGGGATCACTAGTAATTATTGAACTTGCTCTTAATTTTGTATTGTTAAATAATTTTAAAATAAATTGTACAGCACAGATACATTTATAAGTGTATTATATCAGTGAAATGTTATTTTATTTTTTTATTACGTCTGAATGTGTTTTGTTTGTTTACTTTCAGTAAATCAATATATATTTTTTAAATAACCTTTTGTTTTTAATTTTTCAATATGCTTGCGCCCCCCTCGTAGAGTTATCGCCTTCCCCTAGAGGAGCACACCCCCACAGTTTGAGAAACGCTGGTGTAAAGTACTGATACACATTTATAAACATAGTATACCAGCGTGAATGCATATTTTATTATTTTTGTATCATGCCAGAATGTATTTTGTTTTGCTTCTTCCGTAAGTTAATAATATTTTTAAATAACATTTTATTTTTTCCACTTTTACGATATGGTCATACCCCTACGTTGTGTTATCACGCCCCCTCCCGGGGGAGTAGCCCACAGTTTGAGAAACTCTGAACTGAATGCACTGATGATCATGTATCTACTAACTTTATTTTATTACACAGTGTTATGTTTCAAAGCACTGTGTCAAGAAATTTCCATGGCATAACAATGTTATAAAAACGTTTGTATTTAATTAAAATTCCCTTAATATTTTATAAAATAAACAGGAAAAAGCCCTTTCTTCTGCAGTCTTAGAAATTTTAGTTTTTACTCATGATTTGAAAACTGAAACTCAACTTAGGTATGTAAAAATAATCTAGATTTTTAAGAAAAGTAACATGTTATAATACTATGATTTTAAACAATACTATAATTATTTAATTTATTTCGCATTTTATTATAGCTTGTTTCTATATTGCATTTACGACAGTATCAGAAGAAAAGTAATGAATTTCCTTAATTTTACAATCAAAATTCTAAACTGAGAATAGTTTTCAGATAATTGCTGAATTTTTCCTTGATTTTTCAATTTAAAATAAATATTCGAACACAAAACAGCATTAGGTATATGAATTTCCAAAATTTTGTAATGCCATCTAAGACTACAGCATTTTTTATGTATATTTAGACGGAAGAAATTATATTTTACATGACAATACGCGTTAGCTAGCTTAATATAACATTAAACTTCCTCCAACACTAGGCATAAAATTCATTTTCCATCAAGACAAAGATTTATGAATATATATGTGCAAAATGACTTTCCTACGGCAAGACAGAAATTGCAATAAATATTCATTAAGTTTGATCACATGCGCCGAAGACATAAAACACGAATCATCCAGTTCTGACAAAACACGCAAAACAAAAGATTTAAAAGAAAATTTAGATTCATTGCAGATGGAAAAGAAAAGTTCTAAGTATGAAATGTTATCATTCATCCGTTTCTTTTTTATTTATTTATTGTCTTCGTTTTTTTTTTCTAATTCTTTTCATAAAATTCTTTCGTGGAGTGCATCTGCGTGTTGAATTTAAATAAATAAAAACTGGGGGAGGGGGGAAGAAAGAAAGAAAGAAAAAGAAAAAAGTGAATTGTGCTTTTGTTGGAGATAAAATGAATTCATCACGTGACGAGATTTTGATTTGACTTTTCGAATTGAGTTCTCACTGCTCTCTTGTTCCCACCACGCTTTGAATTACTCTCTGTTCAACTGCATACTTTCACCGTTACAAATATGTGAACTCGCATTCTGCAAATACTTTTCTTAATGTAGTGCTTGCTGTCTACGGTTTGCGTTTGCTTGAGTTCTCTCTTAATAATTGAACACACTGAAAAATAATCACAGCATTCGTTGTTATTCTAAGAAAATTAAGGTGAGTGAGTTTTCTTGAGTGACAACATAAAGCAATTGAAACATCTTAATAGTTTTTCAGTGCAAAAGTGAAAAATGTACCGAAAGAATTGCAGAACTGGAAATATAGTCACAACCGTCCTATTACTAGTTTTATTTATGCAGTCAGACCTCGATTTGAACAATTTTTTCTAATACAAATAAATTTTTTAGTGTTTAAATAATTTGTTAATCCAAGGCTTATTATACGTACAAAAGAGGTCTTTTGCCTTCATTTTAACAGGGGAGTATAAAAAATTCGTTAAATATGGTTTTGGTATATTGAGGTTTGACTGTATGTGGATGCATATTACTTAAACATGAAATTTATACTCTCGAATCGAAACCCAATTTACCTAACTCCTACTTAACAAATTTCCTGATTTAAAGAATTTTTCTTTTTCCACGATTAAAATGAAGGCAAAACTATCTATTTAGCAAATAATAAATTCCTAATTAACGATTTAATTCAACAACCGATTTTTTTCCCAACTTGATTCTTTTTTTCAAATGATGCATCCTTTGTATCCGGAAAAAAAATACTCTTCTTGTGAGCATCAAGCTTCAACGGGAAAGAGTTACCAGCCCATTATTTAGCTTTACTGGTGCAAATGAGTCTTGAAAGTAACCTATCGCTTGAGTTTTGAATAAGACAAGAAATTCCTTTATTATCTCATGCAATTGTACCAGTATTTTTAGCAGCTGATTAAAAAATCCGCAAGTTTGCCCTTAGGATATTTTTGTTTAGTTACTAATTATAGAATTTCTGATAGAGTTTATTTTTTGCGACCCAATTTTACGAATAACCCTGAATGAATGAACACAATTTGTGGTTCCTAACCATTCCTTAAATAGGGGTCTGATTGTACAGGCATGTTTAAAAATTTCTAATAATATGCATATTTATAATTGTTAAAATTGATCCTTGTTTAAAATTTGTGTTACATACTATTTATGAATCACAAATATTAAGAAATTAATCAGATATTATATTTCATCCATGAAAGAATAATTTTATATGCATGAATTCTTTTATTTTCAATCGCAATTTTCTTAAATATAATTTTTCAATGATTTAAAAGTATATTGAAAAGTAAAGGGGCTAAACAACACTAAACTTTAGTTAAAAGTTAAGTTAAGGGTTTATTTCAATTTAAATTTTACAAAATTTTTATATTTTTAAGAATTTTGGTTTTAGAAAGTCATTTTTAAAACGTTTAAAAACAGTTATCAAGTGAACCAAAAATTGCATTAAATAAATTTGCAACTAGTGTTTTGTAATATGAAAAGCTGATTCATACTTAAAAACGATAAAAAATTCAAAAACTATAATTTAAAGTAGTAACCCCAAAATATTATCTAATTAAATTCTAAAATATTCATGTCATAAATAAAGATTCTATTAAGAAATTTCTACTGATTTTTTTTAGCTTTAATATTTGAATAATAGTTTGTACACATCCATCACAAAAACTTCAAAACAAATTTGAAAAACAGTTTTTCGTCATAAAAAAAATCATTTAAAAAATAATCTCTTATTTCATTACTCATAGCAAAGATCTAAAAAAATACATTCTAAATTCAAAACATTTTAATAACTTTCCTTCTCAATTATTCCAGAATTATCTTATAAGCTGCTTATATATGTATCACATCAAGAGCCTCTTCAAATAACGTTATTTGTTATCAACCAATTACAAAATAAAATAAAAAATATTTAAATCTGCCGATTAAACTGTCAACGAGAATAAGTAAAAAAATATGACATGCATCCGTATTCTAACTAAACCCCTTAAATCACTCCCCCAAGCACTTCAGTGTAATGAAGGGGAGATTATGTACCATAAGTGTACTTAATAAATTCTAAATAAAACAGACATATATTTAACTAAGAGTACCGACATTCATTAGATGCAATTAACAAAGGATATCATAGGCAGCATTAGATGGTCCTTTCACATCCAAAAATTCTTTGTTTGGAAAAGACTGATTAGAGTGAAGTAGTGACTAATCTCTTAAGTAATATTCCCAAACACTGTTGTTATCACATAATTAGAAATCACTTAAGGTAACTTGTGAACCCTTACGCAAGGTAAAGTAAACAAGAGAATTTAATTCGAGAGCTCCTTTCAGATTTTAGGAAGTCTTTTTAGAAAGATGTCGGTGCTCCTCAATTACAGCTTAGTGCGCTAGAGTTAAAATTGTGAAAGAAAAAGCCCGTTCACTTAGCTACTTAATCAAGAGTTGCGGATCAAATTCTCTGTGTAACGGTCGAAGAAACCGCAATAGGGCGTTTCTCAGTTTCCTCATCATGACCCCCACCCTTCTCTCTTATACGACCCCTTTGCCAAAAAGATTTTCTATTCTACGAACTAATCCACCTCACTGATTAAATTCGCGTGTCTTTCTCATTCTATTAACCGATGTTCTATAGGGTTCTACTGTTTTTTTTTTATTTCTGATTCCAAAAAATATCAAGTGTAAGATTACTTGCCATGTTTTTTTCTATTTTTTTTTATTTCATTTCTTTTGCAACTCTACACAAATGTGGTTCGAATTTAAAAATCGCTTTCTGACGTGGAGTTCCAATTGAATTTTGTAGTAGAAAAATGTCGATTCTTTTCAAAAATTTGTATTTTTTCTTTCGAGTTTTTTTTTTGTTGTTGTTGTTGTTTCCCGAACCAAAATAAATAAATAAACAACGTAGACTTTAAGATTCGATTTACAGTCTTGCCTATATTTTCTTATTTAAAATTAAAAAGCCAACTGAAAAAGTTTATAAATGCATGACATAGAAATTTTATTCTATGAAGGATTCTATGAAATTTTATTCTATGAAGGATTCTATGAAATTTTATTCTATGAAGGATTATATGAAATTTTATTCTATGAAGGATTCTATGAAAGAGTTAGTAAATTAGTATGAAAATTTATACAGGGAAAGCAAATGTGCCTAAGTAAATAAATATTATTTCCAAGCAGATACTTTTAATATGCAGATAAAAATGTAGCGGAATCAGAAGAAAATAAAACAGCAGTCCTACTAAGTATAAAATCAAGAAACGTGCGGATAGTGTCTCAAAGGATGAACGCTTAAATGCTCACAGCTATCTTCCATAGTTCATTTCCCGACTGATTCTGTGCCACGTTAAGTAAAGAAAAGCCAATCAAGTTTATACTCAATCGGGGAGAAATCAGTAGACATTGTAGGTCAAGGAAGCAACAATACGTGCAGCAAGAATTGTCTTCTGATGGATACTGTATATGGACGCTCTTTGTCATCCTTGCAAAAACTTTTTTTTTACGGCTGCTGAAAGAAACGTTAGCAGTCCTTTGTAGCACCTCAGCATATCGTTGTGTCATTTGTGTGACCTTGATGCGTACTAGAGGTGACCAGCTATCGTGTTAGATAAATCATCAAATCATAATGCTTCATTGACAAGTGATGTGAATTTCAATAAAAGTTCGCGAGCCTACGGCGGCCCAGAGTGAAAACTTTTGAAGAAAAATCGACTTTTGAATTTTATAGATTGCTATATACTCTATTTATTCTTCAGTTTCCGACGACATTTAATAATCGATGATATTCACTCTAGAAATATTTTTAATTTATTTCTACTGAAAGACGCTTCGTAAGCAAACGTATTTAAATGTACTTCATTTACATCATACGACTTGTTTTAGAATTCAAACGATTGATCGTCGAAGATTTTACTCTACTTTCCTTATTGTCTATTTACAAAGCTACGGGTTGAAAATAATTTTGCAACGGCTAACCACAACTGATTGTTTTTTTAAGCAAAATATAGACTGTGCATTTATATTAAAATTTGTGTGTACGTAATAAATTATTTGTTATTAAAGAACAATATCTTTAACAATCTATTTTGATGATTATACTAACGGTGTTTGACGTTTCAAAATGAGAAGAAACAGTGGAACAGTATTTAAAAAGAGATAAAAGTTTTAATTTGTGAGATAGAATATGGAAACAACGTCTGCAGGTTCTGCAACTACTTTTGCTTTTGGAGAAAAAAATAGTTCACTAAAATGAAAAATATCATCAAGGTAGCCCTTCAGAATATTCGAGCAATATTATTATTGATTTGAATTTATCGTCAATAGTATTATCAGCTTCTGTTTTGTGTTGGCTATGCAAAACATCTATTATAAAAAGTTATGCAAACTGTATGGTTTTTTTGCAGCAAAAAGAGCATTATATACTTATATACTATGAACATTGCATCTTCCCCTTTTATCCATCTCCTACACTCAATAATGGTGAAGTTTTTGATCATGTCATCCTCGTCACTTGACCATGGTTCAAAATTACGAGGTCGGTTACCAAAAGCCCTCGTGTTGTTGAATAGTGCGACATTAATATTCACTCACTCACTCATGCCAATGTGAGAAATTGCATGTACACATTTAATGCGCATCAACACTTCTATTCTTTAGTGACCCAGGACTCGATCCCATGACTCAACAGAATGGTCCACGAAGGTTAGTTTACAAATGTGTCCATCCATTTGTTAAGGTCATTGCATTTGTCTGACATGATTTCTACTTAATTTTCCACGTATGTAAAATTTGAATTACTGTATATGTTATATTTATTTAATGCCATCAATTATTTAATCTATACATATACTGTGCTCTTTGTGTATGCTTTTATTACATTTCCAAAAAACAGAATTTTAGTTACATAAATTTTTGGAAAAGAAAATAAGATAGAGAAGTTTGTTGAAGTGAATGTTAAATAGTGAGTCAATTTGCATCTGTATCTTTATTTTTCGAAAATAGGAATGTGAAATCCTATAAATAAATACCTTCAAATATTCTAAATCATATTTAGTTATTTGTGTTCCCACCTTCAATGCAGCTGAATTCCTTTCATGGAATTATTGGACCCATTTTATTTACTTCTGAGAATTCAAATAGCACGCTTTTTCTCCATTTAATTTAATGCTATAATACATTCCAGTATCACATTTTTGCCTTTGCTCGAGTCTTATAAAGAACAAAATTTCTTCAAATAGACATCTTAAAACCCGCATATGTTTTAAAAGTTAATACGATATGGTGCAGTTTTATTGCTGCTCGGAGTGTGTTTGAGTCTCCGTCTTAAAATGAAGTCATCATTTCCCAGTAAGGGATTTGAAGGTTTGGCCCAAAGCCAGAATCAACTAAATCGAAACGGAAGGGGTCATGATTTTTATACTTTTTTGTCTTTCGATGGAGGATTTATCGTGGATTCACTACTGACATTTTGTAAAGCAAACGGAATTGAAGTAAAGGAATTTTAAATGCGGGATTTAGGATCACGATACACTTTAAACAGACAGAGATTTGGAAGACTATGTAAATAAGAAAATGCCAGACTTTTGTTTCATTCTTTTTTTATGTGAAATGCAAGCATTGCCGTTTTTTATGATGTATAACATAGATTTTTATTTAATTCAACGTTTTTCTGAGACTTTATTTTTAAAGGTACTTAAGTATATTAAAAATCAGACACATATATACACTGGGTAGGTGTTTGAAATTAAAATAATTTATAGATTTTGTCAATTATCTCTAGAACTATTGAACAGATTTTGATGAAATTTGGTTTGCATATAGGTTTGATATAATACAAAATTATTCAGCATTTAAAATGCATGCACATGATCGTGCGTAACAGTCATTGAAGTCGGAAGGTATAATTGTAGAATATAACAAAATATAATTGGTTAATAGGAGGTATTGGGGCCGTCGGCAACCTAAAGGTTAGAGCATCGAACTCCAGTCTGAAATGCCTGGGTTTGATGCCACCAAATACCCTCAGAGTGCACACATAGTATGTGCTCGTTAAATGAGTGGTTTAGAAAGTCTTGTGGGTAGTCGCAGCAGAAAACACGGGTGCAAGGGGCTGGAGAATATCCCCTCCCCATGCCCAAATTGTAGAGGTGGGGATAGGTGGTATCGCCGTCTATAGTGTAGAAATCCAACCTGTCTCAGGGTCTGGCAACTATATTTCTTTCCCTTCGGGAAGTATACGTCAACAGCAATATGAGTTATGGTCCATCTTATGGATATACTGGCCTATCACCGTGATTTGAAACCGGAAACAAGTAATTTATTAGTATTTGTGGCAAACAACCATACTCGTTTAGCAGCTTTATTTTCAAGTTTTGGATAGTTATCGGAGGGAAGTTGCGAGTTGCAATTTTTCTTCACAGAGCGTCCTGGGCATGCTCTACATGAATGAGGTCTGGAGATCTAACTGACTTATCCATTCTGTGAATATTTTCACTTTCCAGAAATTCATCGATCAGATGAGTTTTAGGTGCCTCACGTTGTACTCCCTTAAAATAAAATAAGTGCCAACTGCCCCATGAAAGGTCATAGGGCTCCAAGACCTCATCCCTATGCGGCACAGCAGTTACAAAGTGCCTCTTTCAAACATATGTATTTATGTGCGGTCATCCATCGTGATGCCTGCCCAGACCATCAAGCTTCTGCTACCGTAATCGTTCATTTCTCAGAAAATGGAGACATGTAGCAGTTTCCTGGTTCTCTACATGTGGAAGTATGGCGGGAATATGCGAAGAGAATTTTAAACACCAGTATATTTGAGTGTATATTTACATTTCCTAAGCATTATTTTTCTCTTGTTATTAATCTTTTTTTAATTATTCTATAAATATGTATTTATATTTACTATATAATAAGAACGTACATATTGATTTAATTAAATGTCTTTTTTTTAGACTTTGACACACATGATCTCACTTATGCTGTTAGAATTGTGTTAGTTTTGTTAACGTCACCTGATGCATAATCTTATTATTAATGTTCTTTTTATTTTCGTTTACTTTTTGTATTATAAATTTTCTTTTATGTCCTCCATTTGTATTGATCCTTACTTTTATAGTTACTATTATTTTTATAATTAAATTATCTGCTTACGCTCTTGTTTTCTGGAGTATTATTTTGTAAAGACAGAGCCGCTTAAAATGATGTTATCAAGATAAAAATATAATACATAATTATATTCAAAGTTGCTTATTAAATTAGGTATTGTAAGCTTTAGGAGATATCATTAAAAAGTTAAAGTATAAAAGAAATGTTTTATGAAAATATAATAGCACATTTTACAATAGGTGTCTATTATTTCATAAGCAACAAAAAAATATGCGATTTTATTCAATAGACATCTCTTGTTTAAATGATTTTAATGACTGGAGACACTGAACCCTAAGGTGAAATATAAAAATATCACTTCCATAGATGACATTGTATAATAGTATAGAATTCAAATAAAATTTCGCTCTTTTCTAACAAAAATGAATGAAAATAATTTTTTAAAGTACATTTTAGTGAATGAAAATCGTAAATAATTTTGAAGGAAAATAAGAAAATATCTGATATTAAGTTGTTCTTTGCAGTTAATGGTATTATACGAAACATTTTTGTATAATTATGAGTTTAACTATCTCGCTGCGTAGTGCTACGCAGGATGCGCAATAGGAGGGTTAATAATCATAATAGCTTAACCCTCACTGAAAACTGGATTTTTCATCTTGTTAGATAACTTTCAGTTATTTATATCTGAAAAGGAAAGTAGTAAAATGAGTCTCCCAATGTTATAAACTGACAATTAAATCACAAAAAAGAAATAGAAAATTGTCATCGTTGAAATAAAATTTTTATTCTAGATCTAAAAACTAAGCTTATTTATGAAACACATATTATGAGAAAACTATGCTTATTTTGACTAAGCTACTTTAAATATTATAGAGAAATATACTTATGCTGATTGTTAAATGTTCTTCAATTGAAATTAAAATAATGAACTTAAAATGAAAAATATTAAAAATTACATAATAAACGCTTCTAAACTTCAAAATTTATTTTCTACATTAAATCACAAAACATAATTAAAAATCAAGGAACTATAAAATAAAAGACCTATCAAAAGGAATTTTTGAAATAGGTATCATTGACAGGAAAGTATTTTCACTTGAAGGATCAACACTATTGTCACTATACCTGTTTATTTCTTTTGAAATCTGAAACAATGATAAATTTGAAGTTGCAATGTAGCCTTAAGCTGTTTTTAATAATTGTAACTTTTAAAACAGATTAAGTTGATTGCAAATTAAAATAATTTCCAATGAGCGTCATAACTTCATGTTATTTCATAAAACCTAGAGAGCAACTTTATCGAGTGCATCATCTGTTTAATTTAAGAACTATTTGACTGGGGATGATTAAGGATTATTCGAATTGTAGAATTAAAAGTAGCATCTTATTATAAACCTGTGGTGTCCAAAATGTGTTGCGCATACGCCAGAGTACACGCAGAGTGGTACTTAGGGCTACGTCGAAGAGAAATACGCTTGCTATAATACATGTATATAATTCATCAAATAAAACTTTCTCACAAGGGATTTAATTCATAATGGTATTGAGTCTTCTAAGACATCGTGTGATAATTAATATTTATATTACCTGACTAACAAGAGATATACTGTTAACAATAATTTTATCTCCCCAAAAAAACAGCCACGTTCGCGTTTTTTAAAACCAGATGATGTAATATTGTATCATCCGCTCATTCTGACCAATCACTGAAGACCTTAAAGAAAATCATATGAAATTCTAGAAGCTTCCAACTAAGGCAACTATAAAAGCTGAAAAATCAAGAATGAAAAAATAACGCATTAGTCATTTGTATTGTTAGTGTTATCTTGTGCTGTTTGATTTACCCCCTTGTGTTTGTGATCATCAACACAATTTGAATTTAAAAATACCAAGAAGTCTACTGAATTAATAAAAAACTACAACAAATTAATAGATTCTTCCTGTAAAATGCCTTAAGTCAAGTGACATTTTTACACACACACATAATGGGGCTCTTTTTCAATTCCTTCTATTAGCTCACTCTCTCTCTCTCTCTATATATATATATTATCTTGTTCAAATTTTCAATCGTTAATAAAATACATTCTATTCATCCATTCAAGTTGAAATAAATTTTTTTAAACATGTAGTGGGCGACACTTGATGTTAATACAGTTTTTCAAATATTAATTCATTGATTACAAACTTATATTCGTCTCCATTGTTATAACTATGTAACTATTAAGAAAATGACAAAGTTGGCATCAAAAACAGCTTTTTCAGTCAAACTACCCAAACCAGGTGTGCATTGTTATAATGATGCAGACAAATTATGCTCTTTTTTCAATTCCTACTGTTAGTTAACTTTCTCGCTATATATATATGTATATATCTTGTTCAAATTCTCAATCGTTAATAAAATACTTTCTATCCATCCATTCAAAGAAGAATTTGATTTTTTGATATTACATTTTATAGTTACATTCGTTTTAACAGAGTGAGACAAAAAATAATAGGAAACTACTTTTTTACATCTTGGTTGCTTTAAAATTTAGCTTCGAGCTCACTTTGAATACAGGAAAGGGATTATACAACAGCTTGTATATATAAATGCATGAAATAATTCATAATTATGATATTATTTTTAGGTAAATATTTAATAAGCATTAAATAAAATTGAAAAGTTTATATTTAAGTTAAGATTAGTTAAAAGGACCATGATTAGCCCAATCAATTCTTGCCCGTTAATGTTTAACTTACTTCAAAAATTCCAAGACTGCACAATGATAAACTTTTCTTCTTAACTCGTAAATTTTATCAAGGGTCCATTAACCAATACAAAATAACCGCATAAGGTTTGAAAATTTCACTTTACAGTATTATCAATCCTATCGAGTCATCTCAACTGAGCTATTGCCCTTAATTAACAGTAAAATGTTATCGCATCCCGTGAATCTCAATCTTTTTAATAAATCACGGGCACACCCTCACTTCCCAAAGTTCTTGACATTGCTCCAACGATAATCCACCGAAGCCCTTCCCCGTCACCCCTCGTCGTAATTCATGGCATCTGTCGGAACTTGATGGTCAGGGTTTTGATAATTAAAAGAGCTTAGTTTCGCCACCAGATCCGATAGACCAAGTGATTAACTTCTGCTGTATAAATGTATTACTTCTGTATAGGGAGTGTGTAATGGGAAACGTGGTCTTCTAATCGAAAGATAAGTTTTCACTAATCATAGTAACTAATGCAAGACGACAACCGTCCCTATTTCTGATTGGAGGATGACTCCAGAACTTTTTAGATTGACCCATTGATTAACTTGATTGCCTTTTTGTCTTCATTTATAACTTAGATATGTTTCGGAGTCACTTCCTTTTGCTTTTAGTATTATTTGCTGTATCGGTATATCGTAAAATAATGTAGCGTTACATAGGAGTCTATTATTTTATTTTTACTTCAAGATAAGTTTTTATCTTAAGTTTTATTTATTTATCAATTCAATATATTTTTCTAGATTGTTTTATATATAGTTAGTCTTTCCTTTTTAAGACAATTTAAGCAGAGTTTCTTCTAGAATTCGTTTTTTTTCCCACAATTTTTTCTGAAAGTGATCACTTTATTTGTCAAAAGTAGTACAAATATTGCACATTATGCACTATTTTAGTTGAAATAAGAGTCTTAAACTCTTCGACAAAATAACTGTTCTGTTTTGTCTTGAGGGGCTTTTTCCTCTCTTTATATTAGTTTTTGTAATAATATATTTTACAGTTATAAATAATGTTTTCTTTACATATTTTTAATGTTTGGATAATGGTTATGCTTTTTGTACTTTTCACTCTTTACTTACAGGTAACAATGAAAATACTTTTTTTTTGCATTCTGAGATATACATTACATAACGTTTACAATTAATGCAAACATTCATTTAAAAAAATGTTTTATATATTCAGCATATGAAAATTCAATTTACTATACATAGTTAAAATAATTTAAATATTCATAGAATTAGTACCAAGAATCGTATAGCTTATCCTTGTTTAATAATTTTAAGCAATGATTTGATGCAATAAAATTGCTAAGTAATCAAAGAGATAATTTTCTTCCTTCATTTTTGTGTGAGTCAGTTCTTTTAACTTCTTTTTTACTCCACTAGATTTAAATGCACGAGATATGCTTTTTTATGATAGTTTTTATATTATTTTAATTAGTAAATATATATGTATGTATAATGGAGAGAAAAAATTTATACGTAATTTAAAACTTCCATAAAACAACTATATAAATATGTGAAAGGAAATAAAACATAAAATGAAAAGAAATGATAAAAATTGAGTTAGAATGACTAAAAGATATTTTAGACTTTATAATCACAGATGTCAGTTTAAACTAGTTTGATGGTACAAACCTACCACACCTTTTTGGCACTCTCTCTCACTAGACTAATATTTAAAATTCAGAAAAAGATAAATCCAAAAAATAATAAAAAAAGTTCTAAAAGCAAAACTTCAAATGAAATGAATGATAAGTTTACCAAACGAAGGTAAGAAAAACATCATCCGTTATTGATTAAGCAAAGTATTGTTCTTGAGTACATGACTGATGAGACATTACCATTACCAGAATGTCATAAATGATGCATGGTGATGAAGCTTGATTGGTTATTAGTTTGCTGCATAAATGTCTGAAATTTGTTATTTCTGAATATTTTT
Source organism: Trichonephila clavata (assembly GCA_019973975.1). Taxonomy (NCBI): domain Eukaryota; kingdom Metazoa; phylum Arthropoda; class Arachnida; order Araneae; family Nephilidae; genus Trichonephila; species Trichonephila clavata. The sequence goes on from BMAO01010089.1 coordinate 62,950, forward strand.
TTTCCAAATTATTATAGAAACATTTGTGTAAGAAAGAAGTACTAGGGGCGTTCCCCGAAATTAAGTTTCGTCATTTTTCTTTCGCACAAAAGCTTTATAGCCAGAAAAAATACACCATAACATCATAAGCTGCATATCTAGTACTATTTATCGGCATAGTAGTCACCGACAATGAGACATTGGTCGTAGCGTTCGATCAATTTGAAGAAACGGCTTTTTTAAAACTTCGATGCCCTACGATGCTTTGAATTGTTGCATCATCTCAACATTATTTTGGAAATTACGTCCAAATAGTCAAACTTGCATTGCAGGGAACAAGTGAAAGTCCATTGGAGAAATGTTGTTTTCATTTGGGGACACGGAAGCATTCTCCCATCGACCTTCATCTTACACAGTCTACTCTCCTTCATTGAATATGCAACACCAGCGATCTGGTCTATAGGCGTAGAAGGAAGACGGACATACCAGTCTTTCGCACTCATTCATACCAAAAAGCAGTATGCACTTTCATGGTAACCATATATTCAACAAACATCTGCCTTTCACTGTGATTTGTACTTGAACAACACCGAGAACGCCAGTCTGCTGCTTTTCTTTCTTCTTTGACGCTTTGCTCATACCTCATTGCTCTTACGCAGACGCTCCTTTGATGACAAATCCGTTGAACTAGCAGCGGGTTTGGCTTCTTAATAATGATTTTTCCCCCTGGTGTACCGTTTCCACTTTCAAGAAGATGGCGGAACTTACTTCAAAACGTCCTTCATGTTTTATAAATGTATGAAGTATGATTTGAAATTTTACTTAATATGCAACAGTATGTTTCATCCTTATTTATTATTTCCAATGCAATTATAATGTGTGTTATGCATTCATAATCATTCTTCAGCGATACACATGAAAATGTTAACCTAGAAAATATTTTTTCAGGGAAGTAATTTTTTAAGTATAGTCTAGCATATAAATTCCATGTTTCAATCTTTATACTAAATGCAGCTTGCATGCCAATATCTAACATGGATACATGAAATTGATGAGAAGGAAACCAAATTTTGAATGTCATAAGTGATAAATGAAAAAGAGAAATGTGTAACATAGGCTCCATTCAGAATATCTACAATAAAAAAGCCACCATTTATAATCATGACCTTAAAAAGCAAAAATGAAAAATTAGTGTAATTTAGATAAAAATATATTTTTCATTTCTCTAGATATTTTCATGTTCTTCAATTTGTATTCGTACTTTTCTTTTAAAAAAAAATGTGAAAGATATTTTTCAACGCTTTCTTTCACAGAATTATTTTTCTACTTATTTGAGAATAATAATCGAAAATCGCTTTAATCCAAAGGAGAAAAGTTGTTGGTTTATGAATGTTGTTTGTTTGTTATGAGTTCTTTGTTGTTGAATTCCGTGTCTAACAATTTCATTTTGTGTAAGAAGGAGTAACCTAATTAATCACAATCTATCATGCATAAGTTAGTAGGTCCTTTATGCAGTCAGCTCTCTCTCACTCTGTCCCAGATACATATAATTGATTTGTGGATAAATCAAAATTTTAGATGCATGCAGTAGACCCAAATATGTTCCTAAAGTTTCAGGCTTAAATTGTTAATTTAAACTACTATTTCAAGAAATAATCATACTAAAATAATATAATAAGACAAAATTGTACAACCGACATAGCTAAAGGATAAAAATCAGATTCTAAGAAACATAACTAGAAAATAAATGGTGTAAATGAATATTGTACTAGATTTGAATAAAAGTATGTATAACCAGAAACAGAGTTAGAACTTTAAAATGGAAGAAACCAAATGAGTCTATGGACTAATATGGAGGACTATTATGATTTCTGAAGCTGTTGCTGAATTAGGACCAACTAAATTAGGGTTAAATATACTTTAAGGATCTTTCTTCCTCGTACAGCAGAAATTTCCGTCATAATAGAAAAAAAAGCCATGTTGAAAAGTTCGGCTTAAAACTAACAAACGTGTATTTTGCACCAGACAGTAAAAGAAAATTAAAGTATGAAAAGAAAGGTTTCATTTAAAGAGATGAATATAAAAAATATTTTTTAAGGAAAAACTTATATGTAATATCTCCTAGTTTTACTACATTGATTTTAACTCTATAATAGTAAGTATTGTATGTGTGTGTGTATTAAATTTAATCGGGTTTTTTTGACAATGTTGTATATTTTATTTAGTAATAACTACTTTCCTATAGTATTTCTGCCTTTTCCTATGGTCCAGTGTACATATAGCCAAATTACAAGTGAAAGTTGACTAGTCACAAAACTTTGTTTAAACCTGCAATCTTAGTTCAAAGGGGAAGGGGTTTGCTATTGCATCACTGTGGCTAATATTTGTTACAGTCTTGACTGGTGAAACTTAGGTTTATAACTGTTTGTATATATTATTTTAGATTATTTATATATAGTGTAATAAAATAAAATAAAATAATAAGAGACAAAATTATTATTCTTACAAAACTAAAAAACTATGTAATGGGATTTTAAGAAATATTTTACGATAGAAAATGGTGCAAAAGAATATTGTACTAAAATTTGTTGAAAACAAAAAATACAAGAAACAAATGTGTAGAGCTATTTAAATTGAAAATACCGAAAGATTCTTTGGGCTAATATATATATATATATATATCCTTGCAAAATGGACCTACTTTTCAGTTATTTGAAAAAAATTTACACGCATACTAATTTAAAAGCAGTAATTCTTGCATTCAAAATGTCTGATTAAGAAATTCTGATTCAGTTCTTGAATATGTTTTTTAACGTCCAATGTCATTCTTGAGTGCTCTAATGTTTAATATCTTAGTTTAAGCTAATCTTCATACATTTCAATTACTCATTTAGATAAAACAATTCGTTAAATAAAAAACAGCTGAAGAAAGAGAAAATTATTTCTAAGAAACATTTAGTTTCTTTTTTCTTCAATGTTTCTTTCTTAAATTTACAGTCCTTAAATCATAAACAAAAGTTTTGATGCTCTATTGCTAATTATTGTGGAAAAATTTGTAGAATTTGTAATTGTTATAATAATTATTTTACTTTATAAAATAATAATACATATTTATGAAGTTTTGTTACTCTTAATATGCAAAACTGAGTATGTGTTATGAAGCCTGCTCTCTAATTATATATTATTTATTTGTTTTTCCATTTGCAATTTAATACAAGTGATTTTAAAATTATGTTCAAATTTTTTATTAAATACTAAATTTATGCTTAGATTTACTGTGTCTATAATCAATAATTGCATAATTTCAAGTTTCTATATATATTAAGAGAAAAAAATTCTCTACATATAGTGAACTTTTTATTATAAGCATCTAGATCTAATTGTTTCATACCAAAAATACGTTCGAAGGCATTAAAAAATCGAATGTCATGTCAAAAAATAGTTGTCGGAATAGACAAAAAATATTATTAGATATGATGAGAATATCTGCAGAAAATGTGGCACAGTTTTGGAAAATATCAATTTCAGATGCCATGATCTACATGCAAGCATTTCCTTTAACAATCTTTAGCTCGATTCTTTTTATCAATGCAAGTTTTGATACGGCCTGGTAAGAGAGTATTGTACTTATAGCTGATGTATGCGACAAGATTCCTTGTAAAACTCTTTTATTGACTACTAAATTCGGACGTAATGTAACGATAGCACTATATCTGTTCATAACGCAAGAAAACTCTGTGGAAGTGACATCTTGTGTTTTAGCCCAGCATGAATCTGAGTTAATATCAAGTAATCGTTTAAAAATGGCGACTTTTCAAAATTTCCTTTAATTATTTTATTGTTTTTTAAAGTAATTAAAAATTAAGGTACGTAAAAGAAAAAAAAATTATTTGGAATATTATTCAAAGAGTGATTATTTCTTTAAATATATCTACAATAAAAAAAAGAGAGAAATGAAATTGCTTTTTTTTGTTAATTACTAATCGTTGTTCTATAATTTTTTTTCTTCAAACATATTTTAATAACATAGAGTTCTCATTAAAATATTTTTAACATCTAATTCTAAAAGAAGTTTTTATTTTTTTAAAAATTATTTAAAATAATTTGTATTTCCTTTGACTATATAAGTTAATCTAGCCAGGACTGTTTTTAACATCCCCGGCTCCCTAGGCACTTCAAATTGTTACGCCCCTCTCCCCACTATTTCCAGAACATCCCACTCCTTCAGTTCTTACCTTGTCAGTTTTGGTTCAGGACGGATTTTCCCTTAACTCTCTCCCTCTTTTCCCTTTCTTTGTTTTCGTTCTTTTGGGGAGTTTCCATTATTCACCACCGACGGAAACATCGTGTCCTAGACTGGTAAGCAGCAGCCTTAAGGAAAGGATAGTAGCATGGTTTATCCGCTCTTGTTCATTTCTTACTTTATGTCATCAAGAACCTCCGACCATCTTTTTGTAAATTAGTACAGCAAATTAATGAAGTCCTTTGCAATTACAGTATAGAGTATACATTATTGTATAAACTGTTCTTTCAACTTCTTAATAATCATCTTTTTCATCGCTTATCGCTTTACTATCTTTTAGTTTTTGACATCCTTATTCTTTGTTGAGTCACTGTCACTGTTCTTGAACCAAACATTTTTTCTTCCTGTTTTGGTCATTGCAAAATCGTTAATGACATCGTTAGAATCAATTTCAATTCTAATATCATTTTGAGGGTATAGCAGTATCAAACTGTTAATCTTTTCCTTTTCCATAGTAGATCTCATGCACCTCCATGTACATTTTGAAACATTGCATTTCTTACACAAACTGTTCTTCATCGATGCCTTGGGGTAGCTTAGAGTCAAGAATTTCGCTATTTTGCCACTTCTTTTTCATTTTCATGAAGATTTTTGATTACCTAGAATTTTGTGTTAAGTGTTCCGTTGCGGTGGTACATTCACTGTAATTTTATTTTTTTCTCTTCTTTCACCCTCCAATTACTTGCGCCTCTAAATCTTTTGCGCCTTAGGCACATGCATATCATGCCTAAGCCTAAAAGCGGCCTTGAATCTAGCATGCTTGCACTACATACCATCGCTTCAAGCATGTCCCGGAAAATGTTTTTCTCCTAGACAATTTTATGACATAAGAAAAAAATAAACTAGTATTGTTAATTCAATAAGTCTTTAGAGCATAGTAAAATTGCCATTTCAAAACGCATAAACTTAATCTGTCGCACTTTACATTAATTTGAACAAAATTTTTCTTTGAACTGAGCTTGAGCTTTGAAAAAGTCCTTAGTTATTTATGCAAGTTTGCATTAGTATTTTAGAGAGTCCCTATAAATTCTCTTTGAAGTTTTCACAGAATTAGCAAAAAGTTCTCTACACACATGAAGTTTGAAGTTTAATGATTTTCAGTTATTCATAAAGGAAAAATATGTTTTACTGAAAGCAGACAGGATTTTTAAGCAACTCTTCGGGCAAGCTCTCAACTTTAAGTATTTAATTCAATTTACAAATAAAAATTTAATCGCGTTTATATTGAATTAAAAGATGTTTGCGATCGTGTGTGGTGGAATTTTCCCATGATAATTTTAATTAATTTATACGTAAATCCCTCTCAGAATAAGTTAATGAAGTACTACTTTTCGGCACATTAGAAACGCAGTAAAGGGTAATAATGAAATTATCAACTAACTTCTAATTCCTAAAAGACGTCATTTAAAATTAATGTCTCAAATGCGTATTAGATTATTCAAAGCACCTATAAATGACAGAATGGTTGCACGCATAGAGAAGCAAGCACTTGTATCCAAGTCTCGAAGTAATGAAATGGCTAATTCAAACGAAATGAAAGATTTGATTATCGAAAGAGAATTTTGAATACTTGATTAGCCTTGGTAAACAATTCTATACGATTTTATTTTCTAATATTCTCAGTAAATACGCATTTTGGCTTGAAAGCAGTTTAAAATATTTCCTACTAAAAGAAGTTTAAATCTGAATTATTAAGCACGCTTCATTATGGAATCATTATTATTATTAATATACTATTCATTTGCTTAAAATATGTGGCTGCTAATCAGAAATAATGCACATTTGAATTATTCATTATAAAGTAAAACAGAAAAAAAGGAATCCAATAATCGCTTATGAGGTGAATATTTGAAGAACGAAACATGCATATGATATTCAACTGATGGTATAGAATTAATTTATAAATACTTTGCTTGGATTGTAATGCTAACCAAAAATTTGAAACTTCAATGTAATATTTTGTGATTTCCATAGGTTTATATTTTTCATATCTTTAGTCTAAAAAAGGTATATTTTTAAACATAAAAAAGAATCCGATTAAAAAATATTCTCATTGTTCTTCATTTTAGTAATGCATTGATGGATCTTTATACATAAATAAAAAATATCAATGTATAAATTATAAAAGTGATAAATTTTAATTTTTTTCTATTTTTTTAAGTATTATATAACTTATAGTTACGTATAAACTGAACGGAACTCAGTAGCGCAACTTCCCATGAGGGCCAAGGCCTACTGTGCCTATCTCAGCTTATGTGACCTTAGACGCTGAGGTGAATGTGCAGATGTTTTGGGTAAGTAGTCAGTCTGACATGAGACCCTCAGTGTTCAGTTCCCAACAAGTTTGGCACTCATTTATCAACCTACACAAAGAGATGAAAGGCTGAGTCTTTCTTACCTAGCCCGGGATTGAAATCCTGGCTTGTGGCATGGAAGCGCGTTACACTACCACTCAGCCACTGGGCTATAGTAACATATACATACATTAAAAATAGCTTACAGCCTTACTTCAGATGCAATTTTTTTTAGAATTTCAAATGTATTCTTCCTTCTTCAAACAGGTATATGAATACAAATTTAACAGCTCAAACTAAGCATGTGAATTTCAAGACGCTTACGATATCATTAACATTTCATAAATGAAAATGAAATGAATTTTTTAAAAAAAATGAATCATTCATTAGTGCATAGCAATAACATCCAAATAAATTTATTATTGATTTTTTTTTCCCTAAAATTATTGAAGATAAAGTGTTTTAAAAGGATAATGCAGAGGAAATAAAATCTAAGAAGTTCTAAAATTTGTCTTAAACTTTCGATACTTAAAACAACCGTTACTTATTTTGATCAATATATAACTTTTCATTGAACTTGATGTTATTCAAAAAGCGTTATTTTTTTTACAATTGGCTGTACTCAGATATTTTTTTTTAAATTTAACTTTCATTTAATTAAATAAGAAAAATGTCGACATTTATACATAAATGGTGTTTCAGGAACAGAGAATACCTTCTTTTTTATAAAAAATATAAAACTACCAAAAATAATATTTTTATATGTTTATTTTAAAATAACAATCTTTATTTACAATTAAATATAAAAATAAGAACAGTTTTTTTTGGTATTTCTTCTTTAAAATATAAATTTTTACAGGGCAATTTACAAAGACTAAGATCGAAGTTGGAAAATGAATAAAGTATTAGAGCAAATGAAGAATATTGGATCAGAAAAGAAGTGGTAGGATATACCGAGAAGAATTTCTTCCGGATCAGTTAAAAATTTTACCCAATGTAACAAATCAATAAAACCTTCACTTAAATTTTGACACAATTCTGTTTCGTAACAATTATTTAGTATCGAGAAAGAAATGTCAATTAGAAAATTCTGATTATCTTGTCATTTCATATATCTTTTCCTTGTATTTTGAGAATACTTTGGAATTAGTTTTAAGACTGTTATGAAACATGCAAAATTCCCCAAGCTCTTTTTTATGATTTTCATTTATATTATATTCTGCAAGAGCCATGCTTAAAAAAATATTCAATTTTATTCGCATGGAAATGTAGGGCTTTTGCTTCTTCATCATGAACTAGATTTTTATTAGCATTGTGATGAATGAATCGAGTTCTTTTTCCATTTAACCAATCAGAAAAAAAGTTAATGTTGTATAAAGATTTTTGAATAAACTATTTAATATGTATAAAAATTTCCATTCTATTACTTCGTGATAGAATGAAAATCAGACATCGAAATAATCGGATGTATTTTACCAACCCATTAATTTATAACTGTACCTCTGTATATTTATGCTAACCACAGAGGTGTTTCCCTACTTAATTTAAAAGTATTAGAATGATTTTAAGAGCCCAAAAAATAAATTTGATGAATTTGTTGCAATTGTGTTTATTTCTTTACTTGAATTAGTGTAAAAAATATAAGAAAATCCTTACATACTCTGTAATGAATTACGTAAGTTTCAGAGCATGCATAAATCTATTTTGGATAAAAATAAGAATATTACGAGGAAGAAATTCGCGTGCGTGATTATGGATATGAACAATTCTTACAGATGATCAACTTGTGAATTTAATTTCAAACTAAAATTAAATAGGTTACAGTGACTAGTCTTTTAGTTTCAGACCATGATGAAATAATGAGAGTATTCTATTCGCAATATATAAATAAACCACCAAGTACAAATTTTAAAGATACAGTTAAAATTAACTTAAACAAGACACGATATTCTGAGTGACGAGTGAATTAATATACGAATCAAGTACGTAGTAAATGAAAATACTTTAAACCGATTTAACCCTTTATAAGGCGTATATCCTCCCCAACTTAATTTTTAAATATTCATGGTAAGTTATATTCCCACCTAGAATGTGCTCTGGTAGCACTTCAGCTACCTCGACAACTGATATCTGGATTTTCAAGTCGCATGACCAGAGAATGACTTGTAAATTTCCTGAGCAGCAAAGAAACTGTTCCAGATGTCGTACGCTCGACTATAAAGCTGGTGACCATACACCAACTTGACAAAACGCATATAGACGTTACCAGTTGTATTCTACTAAAGCCCACGACTGCAAAAAAAGTTTGCACAGTGTGAGATGTCTCACTTAGTATTGATACCTGATTTCAGAAATTTAATCGAAAGTAGTATGCAGAAATTCTTAAATATTTTAATACAAAACTTATTTTATTTAAAATTCCTTCAGAATATTTTAGTATTTACAAATTATTTTTTAAGACATGTAATGCAACATAAAAAGAAAAGAAAAAAAACGCAAGTCGTCTTTCCTTTAAATAGCTCTTTGTGTGGGTGGTGGAAAACATACCCACATCAAAAATGGTCTTAAAAATCAAATTAATTTTAAGTAAAAAGCTAACTAAATTTCTTTCTATAAATCAATCTAAATCTCAAAAGTATTCTTACATAATATTATTAGAAAATAAATGGCCTTTTATAAATGTTTAACGAAGAGTGTGGAAATAAATGAGCACATTTTTCATTTATTTTATGTGATCCATATCAAAAACTATTACAAGGATTTGAAAGGGCTTTAATATGTATAAAGACAATAAGTAAGTTATGCAACAAAATTAAAAGAAAAAATTTATAGTAATTGCTAAATTTTTTACGATTTCGTGGTTTTGATATTTTTGTAACCAAAAAGTAAATTCTGTTTCATAATAGAGAATATCCATCGTTTTGAAATATATAAAAATTCTACTGAAACGTTGTCTAGACATATTATTAATGTTATTTTCCGAACAGAAAGAATCTAATTTCTGATATGTCTAAAATAAAAAGTAGTTCATAAGAACTTAAAACCGAGCCAAATCTTTTTTTCTTTTTTGGACGTTAAAAATATACCATTATTGCTTTTACATCATTTTATTTTACGATAATTACAGTAAATATGAAAAATATTTCAAAATGAAATCGTAAATCTGCTTTTATTTAATGGTTATTATAAATATATTTGTTAAAAAACAGAGTTTATGAATAGCTCCAAGCTAACTTGACTAACCATTATTCATATTTCTAGTTTGACTAGCATTCTAGTTTTACAAACATTCACTTAAGTATCTAACATTCCCATTTTTTGGATCTTATTTCATATTTTGTTTAAAAAAATATTTAAAAGTACAAATACGAGAAGAAAGGTAAATAAAATAAAATTAATCATTTGCGAAAAGCTTTAAAATTAAAACATTTCCAACTGTTTCGAATGTTGTTTAAAATACAAATAAGAAAACTTTAAATATCTGAGGCTCCATGAATACTCATTTGTGAATTTTTCCACTTGAAAAAATGTAATTTTCGATGCAAGCAAAATATAGTAAACATTATTTATTTCCTTATAAAAATATAACCATGAATGCATTCTAGTACTTATAAACACATAAGAGATTCACACAAATTGTGTATTTTTAAAAAAACATTATTTCGTAAAGGGAAAACAATATTTAATGAACTCTTTCATCGTAGGATTCCCTTGGGTTCTCTGGGCTTATTATTTCCGGAGACACTACATTGAAATCCCTATTGCATAAAAGCGGGAAAACATTTCTTATCTTTCTCCATACTTAAAAATATAGAATGCAAATGAATTTTGAAAGAATTTAATGTCAAAAATAAACATAATTGTTTTTATCTATTGGGAATAATAATGCGTAGGATAAAGAATTTTTTATTAAAAATAATGTGAGGCATAGAGAGTAATTTGAAAATTTACTTGATTTTTATATTTTTCTTAATATGGATCTAATATTCCAATTGTCATAAAAAAATAGTGCTTTCTGACTGTCTCAAAGTTTTAATATGTTTGAAGAAAATGCATTGATATTTTGATCCAAGTTAAATTTTTATTTTATATTTCGTTTTCATTTCAATCAGAATATGAAAAAAAATCTTGAGATTTGCTCTTGAAAAAAGGCGTTTTCTATTTTAAAACAGCTTCAGTATTGATACCACCCGCTCATGCATTAGGAAATAAACTTCCATCCAGATTCATTTCTAATACAAATAAAGAAAACAAACACATAATTTAAATTAAAATTTTTTTTCAGCATAATTTTATTATTTTTTTTACATTATAAGACATTTACATATTGACACACTCATACAATCTCACACATACGAACCATTAAAGTAAATACACAACATTGCCTCTCAACGAAACAAATGATAAGGTTTTTACAGTTTAGTTTTAATCCAATAATAAAAAAACAAAATAATAAGAATAAAAAAGTAATTCATCAGATTATTAATTAAAACACAAATATTTATCTTCTATCAGTACACATTCAAACTTAACTTTTCAATATATCCATTTGTTTATATAGACCTCAAATAATTATAAATGTAAATTGAATTTAATTGGTTAAGAAATGCTAATTAATACACTCATGTCCATACATTAAGGATAATTCAGAATCAAAAAGAAATTAAACTCTAAAATAAAAATTTCACCTGTAAAATTATCACACACAACTTGAAGAAGAATATGCAAATTACAGGAAACCACCAGATGGCGCGGATAGTACGTCACAATGACGAGAGTGTAAGAGAGGGGTATATAGGGAATGGTGGCAAAGAAGTAAAATTGTTCACAAGCTCTTTAAAAGCCTTTCAGTGCAATAACCGCATAGTTATGGCACAAAGGAAGCATTTGGATAATTTTTTACGTGGTAGAAATATCGGACGACTAGAATGTGGACGTACTCAGCTTGAAGTATCCGAGGAACTTGGAATCGCCCAGAGTGCCATCTCCAGGCTTTGGCAACGATTCCAAGATGATGGTAATGTGAGTAGATGTTACAGCACAGGTCGCCCCCGTGTTACAACGCCGAATGAGGACCGGTGTTTGGCAGTTACTGCCAAAAGAAACGGATGGAGCACAGAATCAGACATGCCTCGTCAACTCTCTTCAGCTACCTGTTCGACAGTTTCAAGGCAGACCGTGTACAGACGCTTAGGGCACATTGGTCTATATGCTCGTAGGCCTGTCAGGTGTGTTTCCCTTACCGCAACTCATTGTAGCCTGCGATTAACCTGGAGTAGAGAACATGCATTGTGGACACCGCAACAGTGGTGTTGTGTGATGTTTTCCGACGAGTCCAGGATTAGTTTGCAGTCTAATTCTCGCCGGACTTTCATCTGGAGAGCGCCAAGTACCCGTTACCACAAAAGAGAACACCATTGAACAACACCGTTACGGTGGTGCAGGATGGCTCGTTTGGGGAGGAATTATTCTTGGTTCCAGAACTGACCTGCATGTTCAGAGTGTAACGATGGCAGGTCACATCTATCGGGATGTCATTCTGGAACAACATGTACGTTTGTTTCGGGGCGCCATGGGTGCTGAATTTCTGTTTATGGATGACAACGCCCGTCCTCACCGTGCAAACATTGTAGACGAATGCCTTCAATCGGAGGATATCACCCGTATGGATTGTCCAGCATACTCACCGGACTTGAATCCAATAAAGGATGTGTGGGTTATGCTTGGCCAACGAATTGCAGCCTGTCAACCCCCTACCACCTGTCTACCGGAACTTCGGAGTGCATTGCATGAGGAGTGGTGTAATATTCCCCAAGATCAGATTGATAATTTGATATTCAGCATGCGTAGGCGTTGTAAGGCCTGTATTGCATCGTCCGGGAGACATACTCCGTATTAACCATCATACTAACCATGTTATACTGGTTTTTGTAAATAAGCTCTGTTTTAAAATTTGATCCAGGGAGTAAAAATCGCAATTTTTATTAATTATGTCAAACATATAGCATCTTTTTTGCGCTTTACCTTTTGTTTAATAAATAGACTTTACAAATAAGTCAAATTTATTTTGCTTCTGTCTCTTTCTTTGCCTGAACTTCATTATCCTTAATTTATTGACATGAGTGTAAAACAATAGCATGAAATTTCCCTGGGAATTGAAAAGATATATGTATTTACTGTAGCTTCAGAATGTTAACAAATTTTACATTTTATATTAAATAAACATCTTTAAATTATTTATTTGCATATTTTTTTTATTTGCAAATCGTGTACTGGCGTTTGTGAGAGAATTTTAATAATATATTTAAATAAGAACACCTTCTCTTAGAAAAAAGACCACGAAGTAAGAAGAATTGTTAAAAATGGTGTCGAATGATATAAATAAAAAAATTGCTAAAAATGTAAGAATGTTTAGTATTTTTTAATACGCCTAATTTAAAAAAAGTGCTTATACATACATCAGAAATATATCTCGTTTTACATTACAATCGTAATGATAATTTAGACTATTTTATTCAGGTTAAAATTATTTTATGGTCTTTGAAATTTTTCTTTTTTATTTGATATCATGGAATAATCACTGTAATTCTTTTGCAGCAAAGTTATAGTAAAATGTTGTCTAAAACTAGGTATTTGTGAGTACAAAGCCATTTTTCGAAAAATCTAACAGTTCTAAATAATGCGAGCTGCTGTAAAATCAATTTACCCATAGTCCTCGGTATTTATACAACGGAAAAATGAGCACTTTCGAAATATGCTATTTTTTATTATGAAAGAAAAATATTTTCCTTAAACTATTTGTCTACCTTTCTTTACAAAATATGCCAGAAAATCAATCAAAATTTCATTCTTCAAAGTATGCAATTTGTCACTGTATATGTAAAAATGTTTATTTAAAAGGCATATTTTCTGCAGAAGGTTAGTATATAAATGAATGCTTCAATTTGCTTTTTTTTTCATTGAATGAGTATTCTTTCGCTTGCACATAATTTAGCAGATTAATTACGCGGTGATAATCAATACTATGATGTATTGTTTTTATTGTTTTTAGTTTAATGTTGAAATTGATTGAATTATGTAAAATGAAATATTTATATATTTTTAGTTGTACAATGTGCTACAAACTTTTGATAATACAATTAAATTAGTTTTCTTTTTATTACTCTATCTTCGATCAAAATATTGTAGTCATTTTTTTAAAATTCTGTTTTAGATATTTATTTTTATTAGTGTTTGTTTCGGCATATAATTTTGAACATTGCATTATTAAGTTTTAAAAATAGATACATAATGTTTTTGCTAGAATGAAACATTTTTCTCTTGAAACTATTTAAAATTTTTACAAATTTTTAATTTTTACTAGTATTTTTCCTGTATAAAACCAGAATTACGCATGCTTTTCTGTAAGAAAAATAGCTGGAATATCAATTCTTAAAATACAGTCAGGTGTTAAAATAAATTATTTGTAGCAAAAATGTTATTTGTCTTATTAGAAGAACTTAATTTGATTAGTGTAGCAAACACCATTTGAATTATCAGTAAAATATTTTATTTGAACATCTGTACAAAACTTTTATAAAAAAGATTACATAAAAAATGAATTTATGTAAACTGTATTATAGATGTCATTATATATCTTTACATATTGTTACATATATAGTAATAATATTTCTTATGTATACTTATGTAGATTTCTGCATACATATAATGACATTATGTATGCATACTACAATTCAATTTTTTAGTATACATTTTTGTTCAAAATTTGAACTATTTCCAAATTCCAAGTACAGTTTATAAGTAACAGTTGTGATTATTATGCATTATTTAAATCTGGAAATGCATTTCTATTTGAATAAAATTGAAATACGAAATATATATGCATTAAGTAAAATAAATCTTTGAAATATTTCTTCTTGCATAATGTTCTGTCTTTTAGAAATAAAATGTATTTACTTTACATGGAATATACTTTTGGCCCAATAAAGATTTGAAATATTGAGAAGGATTAATTTTAATCCTAAAGTATTAAGAAATAATATTTCTCATATATTTTTAGGGAAAAAATAGATCAGATGAGATTCTTTTATTCTCTTAATGGAATTAACAGTAATATGAATCTCTAAATAGGAAAGATACACGTTCAGTGTAAATACTTTAAAATGACTATTTCTGTGTCCTTCTACTGTCAGAAAAATAAATTTAATTATGTTTCAGAGTGAATTTCTGCGGTGTATTACTTTACTAACATCAATTTAAATCCAATGAGGTAATCTTACGTTAGAACCAAATTATTCAATGGATTCCAATGAGAATGTTAGTTATTTTTCTAAGGGATATTTATAAATTTGGTAAGATGGGTGAATTTTATTAATATTTCAGAATGCGAAGAATTCTAATCAAGAATAGGAATTCTTGAATATGATTATATACATCTCTTGAATTTTCCTATCAGATATATAACTATTCTTTATTCATGTCTTTCCAAAATTTAACCCTTTCAAAGAAAATAAAATCAATTTAGCTATATATATAAATAGAGAGAGAGAGGTAAATTGATAGATATCGATAGATAGACAAATAGACATAAATAATCACTTTCAAGAAAATTTTGCAATTTTTATAATTAAAGAAGCTTATAATTTAGTGAATATTAACTTATAATTTAGTTACAATTTTCTCTTTGAATATTATCAGTATATCTTTACATTTATTTTGCTTGATGCTCTTTTAGAGTTACCTACAGTACACTTTAGTTAATCGTTGTGGGTTTGTAATAACTTCATTAATCATTTTATGATGCCCCAAAAGATGAAGGAAATTTGATTATAAAAATCCCCTACCCCTATTTCTTAAAATATGGGTTTTGAATTGATATATAAAAATTCTTTTAACATAAGCCCTACCATAAACTCAACTATTTAATTCAATTTGTTACCAATTTTGAGCCCTGAAAACGACACCTGACCCTCGTGCATCATTCATTTTCTTTATTTCCGCATCAAAGTACGAGGGAGCTACGAGACTTGAATCCGTTTAAAATACAACAAAGTTCATTATTGGGTGCAATGAATCTTCAGTAAAATCAAGAATAGGTCTCCCGAATCGTCTCAAGTTTACAATGCTAATTATCTTTACTTCTTGATTTCTTCAATTCCCGATAGTTCAATCAGTGTATGCAAATAATATACATCATTTTTTAGTTTATATTTCGAACTTTCTAGGCAAATAATAAATAATTGTTGATAACTATATATGCATCATTTAAGCAAATATGAAGCACAACATTATTTACTAAACCATCTGTAATATATGGATAAAGCCTATCAATTTGATAATTCTGTCATTCAATTATTTTGCATAATTATTTGCAAAGGGGAAGTGAAACTTAAATAAACTTACAACAGTGCCATTACAAATTCCAGGTGAAAACTTATTTAATCTATTCACAGTCATCGATAGTATTCAATCGGTGTTGCAAAGCGCTAATTGAGCTGATGTTGCAAAATAGAGTTCTCTAATAGACACCATCACCAACTGCAGGAATTGACTAATCAGGAGTACTGAGAATGGAGTGTAAATGGATTTCGATAAGACTGATTACGTTGGATACCGGGCTCTTTACGTCAGATGTACTTGGCGTTATTCAGCTGTAGGCAGGCTGTTACTACACGACAAATTCATCTGTGATTTATAGAAACTCGTTTAATGCAGGTGCTTTAGAAGTGAATGTAATTGGAATTATTTCGCCAATAGACATAGCTGCATGGTATAAGTGAGTAAAATTATTCTGGTGAACCCAATTACTTTTGAGATTGATATTCTAAGGCATAAACTAGGGAGCTCAGTTGCTCCTAGAGTTCTTAGATTATATCGATGTTATGCAAAGGTTTGAAATGTATGTTAAAATACTACTATATCTGAAGAAAACATTAAATGTGCTCTAAGTTTCATGGAATAAAATACGAGAATTTTGCAACCTACTGAAAATAAATCAATCGAGGACAAAGTTAAATCATATAGGGTTTTTCTCAAAACTATAATTAGTTTTGAATGTATCTGGACATTTTTTTAATGTGGATGCGCTAATAGAAAATCGTTTTTAATACTTTGAAACCAGGAGAATATTTTTTAAATTGCTTTATGTTGTTATGAAGTTTCATTTATGCACGTATACAATGATTACGAAATGTCACATGTGAATGTCTTTCATGAGATACTTATATTTTTCTTCATATTAGATCCATAAATTTAAAAAAAAGAGATGTAAGTGAAATGAAGTGCAAGACTTCGTAAGAAAAACTTCGAGGGATTTAATTAAAATTGATTAAAAAAATTCTTTATTTTTTTTAATCGAAGTCTTAAAGATTAAGATTTGATATCGTAAAATTTAGCATGAAACTACAAGTAATTCAGATTTTAAAATAACATAATTTTTTTTGACAAAATATTAGAAGTAGCCCAATTATTATATTAAATAGATTTGATTGATTGATCGTCAAAGTTGCACTCTGAAGCAACAAGAGGGCCATTGGTGATGGTTCTTGTAACTGTGAACCGCAATCAAATAGCGAGGATTGCATATTAGATGGCACCCTATTCTCTAAAATTCTACATCATGTATACATGGTGAGTTTCAGCCTTTGTAGATTTTTCGGACACAGAATGTCGAATGGCACCATGAGTCGAACCTACAAAGTGAGGAATCCACGAGTCAGCCCGACAATTTCTGAGCTACTGGTTCCATTTTTATTACTGAAACAAATAAACGAAAACAACATGTTTTTCCCCATTTTTAACGAAATTTTCTGCAATTCGAAGTATTATGGAGAGTTTATGATTTCTTATTATGTCGTATATTGTATTCTTTTATTATGCAAACTGTATGTCATTAGCTTACTGTGTCTCGATTAGTTTTAAATGTATGCAACTGGAAATTATTTAAAAAGATCCGAATAAAGCTATATTTATTTGTTAGCAGCAAATTTTGATAATCAAAAAAATCTAGCAAAAAATATGTTGATTACCGCCATTTATTATCAAAATATATGACATCTTATTCTCTATTTCTGTTTTAGAAAGAGTATGCTGTAAAAAAAATAATGTATTAATCTGTCACGCTGCATATACGCCTTGTGTTTACTTTGGTACATTTTAATGATGTTGTTCATTGGAATGGATTTTGGGACATTAGTAAAGATGGCTATCTAATATTACTTTCTAATGTTTCAAAATTTCATTAGAATTTTGACAAATTTGTCGTTATAAAATAAATTTAAATTTTTTTTTTAAAAAATCTTTAATTGTAATGAAAATTTCGCCAATTTACAAATGACTTACTGTAAAATATTTAGCACTGCAATTTAAAGAAATCATTTTCGTTAAACAAAAACTTTCTTTCATTTTTCCTTTCTCACATTTCAGTTGACATTTCTTTTCCCTTTAAAGATACGTTTTAATTGTTACCCATTTATTACCAGTACTTTTACTCAAACTCGAAGAAATTTTACGTAAAATCTTTTAAGGCATTACCATTTATATCAGAAAAGGAATTAGAATTCGAAAGTTAAACATTCTTAACCTTTTCAACCATTTGCTAGAATGGCTACTCCCCTCTCTAATTGACCAGAAATTTTGAGGAGTTTAAATGACAGTAAGAGGTGTGGTCTCTTTCACTCTTTCAATCCCCAACTCCCCTCGAATGGCCTGAACTCCATCATAAACCTCAGCGGAACCATCCAGACACTCCCCATTTCTCGCCGCAAGCCATTTGGGATGTCCCTTTGTGACAACTAACAATGGCGGCGTCAGCGTAAACAGCGACCGTAATGAGAAATCCTTAGATATCCGGGCAAAATACCTCTCCTGTGACGTCACAACCCATAACGTGCTCCAGACCGAGTTGAATCGCTATTTCATAGCATGGCTCTTTGAAGTTGTTGATTGCGCTCTATTCGTTAGGAAGCATCATGCCGTGAAATCCCAGGTTCATAAACTGCGTCGTCCGCAAACCCACTTGGGCCGTTACTTTTGTGATGTAGCCAGTAGCGCGAATCAACAGCACTTTGATCTTGGTTCAATACCTGCGCTATGAAATTACGTCGTACTGGAGAATTGATTTTGGGAGCTACAACTCGCTTTAATATATCTATATCTATATATTTATATATGAGGGATGATAACTTGTGAGCAATATTTTGTGTGTTCATCGTACACCAAAGAGATTTTCCTGCTAGAAGTGGAAGGAGTTGGATCTGAAATTTAATATCATGCCTTTGTGGTTTATTAATTTCCTGTTTCATTGCTTTTTTTATTGGCTCTATAGAAAATGGATAGATAGACTGTGAATAAGGAAAATCTTCCGAGATAAATAAAATGAATCTAATTTCAGCTTTTAAATACAATTATCTACAGCTTTTATCACTTGGTGGGTAAAAAATTTATAATCATATTCCCAGCATTATAATTGGTTTATACTATAATTTGGAAAAATGTCATGTAAAAAAATATTTTTTTTAGAATTTGCATTAAGTAGCATAATATTTTTATGAGTTAAAACTAAAAAGATAGAATCAAATCAAATGTAGATATTTTTCATGAAATATGTTTTTTTTAATTTTTTTTAAACAGTAAAATATTTCTTCTAGTAAATAATAATAATAAAAAATTTTCATTTTATTTTTAGAACGATAAATGAAATATATAAATAAAATTATTTTCACAGTTTCTGTCTTTTTAATGTTATTATGATTCAGAAGTAGCAAAATATATTTTTATGCTTTGATATAGAGAGGATCATAAATATTCTCCATATCAAGGCATATAAATTTATTGAAATATCTGTTTGTATGTTACGGTAAATTTTAAAGTCATATTTTGAAAAAGAAGACATTAAAATAAATACTTCAAAAGAAATATTTTTTCCTCGTTAAACAGAAGTTTTTAAGCTAAACAACGAAATTTTGCAAGTTATACTTCTCAAAAAGCAAGTCGTGAAGAAATTTTAAAGCTTGAAAAATATGTTTCAATTCATCCTAACTATTATCATCGTTACATTTTTACTTAGACTTAAAATACGATTTATTAATTTCACCAATTTTGTTGAAAATGTTTCATCTTAAATCCGAGTCTCCAAGATGCGAGTTTAAATCTTGATACAATTTAAGACCCACCGTGTACAAGAACTGATGCACGCTGAATCTGTCTGGTTCCATGTCCTGAAAGTTGGGTGCATGATACGTGAAATTATTGTGGTTCAGGAGTCATCCTCGTCAGTTGACCGTGGTTCAAGATTAGCATTCTTATTGCTTTAAAATGCAAATAAGATTAATTCATTTATGGTAACTATTTTTTTCTAAAATTAATTTTGTCTAAAATTAATCAAAATACTCCTTTTTTGCAACATTATAATGTATTTAAAAATTGTGATATATAATTTGGACGATTTTTTTTTATCATGGCAGTGATTAACCGCCATAATAAAAAAATCGTACAGATATATTGATTAAATATATCTTTGCGCAACATTAATTCTTTAATGCAGCCTTGATGGTTTTTGGCATGGACTCTATAAAATGCTGTAGGTCATTTTTAAAAACTGAAACCCTGCTTGCAATTGGAGTGAAGGGTGGTTGTCGATCTAGGTGTCCGATGCTTCTTCAAACTTTATTCATGTTCTATAACAGGAGTGAAAAACCTTTATGGATCAACGAGCCATTTTTTCTAAGGAATTGTTTGACGTGCTGCTTTCTCGTTTTTACAAGTCCTGACATACTTCTCAAACCTATCAAGTTAGAAATTCTATGCTACACTTACTAATTTGTACTTTTTTTTCTTGCTTAAATAGCCATATTAAATAATATTTAACAAATCGTAAATATAACACAAATAAACTTTAAAATACAGTTGTGTCAAAGAAACTGATTCTACTATGTGTAGACAAGCTTTGCATTATTAGCAATTGCAGTCCAGAACGTAACTAAGGCAAGGCAATAATAAGAGAATGTGCTCCCTGCCGCCTAGAGGTCCGATAACTTGCATTTGTTTGTAACATTTCGCAGTGAATTTTGTTATTTTGAACTAAAATGAAAACCGTTTTGATCGGCGGCGTGCCCAAAATATTGTATTGCATGCCATTGGTTCACCATTCTTGCTCAAAAAGATTGAGATCTAGGTATTAAGGGGATGGGAGTGAGGCAAGTTAACATAGTATAGTCATCAATCTATCCTGTACTGTTCAGCATTACAAAGGAATGCTTTATTCTGACAAAATCATTTATTGTCAGTGAGTGGGGTAAAACATTTTTAAGTTTAAGAAAGGTTTTCTGGTACAAGATACAGTGTCCAAAGTATATCAAGAAATTATGCATTAAAAATGCCACATTACTAGCGGATTAAAATTGTGTAAAAATGATATTTCTACTAAACTCTAACTCGCCTCGATATATTATAATTTAAACAAAACTATTCGACCCACATTATATTTTTCTAATTAATCTCTATCCAATCCTTGTGTGCCATAACAAATTTGAGACATTTTGTGTTATTTGCTGCAGGCATAAACGATGCACGCAGTGGTCTTCGATTTTAATAGCTCATACCATCGTAATACAGCAAACAATCTGCTCAGAGGCTTTTAGAGACGATCCTTTATTATTTTATAACTTGCCTTATTCATCTTTAGGTTGATTATAATTTATTTTAATTTGTATAAAATAGTAATCTTCAATTTATACTTGGTGACTTTAAACAAAATAATTGGGGAAAAAAAGAATAAAAAATAAAAAAAAAGAATACACAGATAAAAGCAGAGTTATTAATTTGTTGTTCTTCATGAAGATGTTAATATACATTAGTGAATTTTTTTCTAGCAGGAAAAATTTATGTAATCAATTTATAATTATTGCAATCATAACTGATATCATTTAAGTTAATTAATTAATTAAATTTAAAATTTTGAATATTTTAAGTACTTTATTTAATTGACATATAAAACAAATTTTACATTAAAATTTTATATTATTTTAATTTTTATTTAAAAGTATACTATTATTGTATCATTTTGAGTTAAAGAATGTTCAAATTCATAACTATATAGAAAGCGCATGTTGTCTTTTAATTGGCTTATATAATTTATTTATTATTTTTAGTAATATTTCTCACAACTTTAAGTTTATTTCTAATGTTCTGCAAAAAATATTATAATAATTTAGCAGAATTAGTAATATTAGTTTGAAAAGCCATTTCCTTTAAACCACGAAACTTAATAGGAATTCATGGAAAATTGGTGTTGAAATTTACTTGAAAATTTAACTACTAGTAGATATATTCCTCATTTCTTTAATCAAAAACTAAATTACAGTTATTAACTTATCTACAACACTGCTCTGTATAACATAAAATAATCAATGTTTTGGAGCTTTTCATTGAGCTTAAGTCTGCAATATACTTTAGTAATATAAACATACTCGTGAATGTGTGTGCCATTTTATTTATATAGACAAGGGAATATTTTTTGTAAATATTTGACTTTATTACAGTATAGTTTAATTATAGTATAATTTTAACTAGCGTAGTATGTATTGTAACACATATCCTTATAATATAGTTTTATTATTCCTATTGTATAGTTTTTAATATTCTGTAAAGACACAAGCAAATGCAATATATATTTAACAGCAGAAATTTCATTAAATTAAATAATTTAATATGTTGTTTAAAGTGTTACTAATGTTAGATATCATTAATTTAAAATCTGTAAATTTACAAGAATGTTTCATAATGTTTGAACCTCCGGTAACTGTATGTTTGTAGTGTTCCCCTAAACATTTTAATTATAGTTTAAATATTTACACACTTCTACATATTTTGAAAGCATAAGCCTTACTCAAATGAAAAGTCTTTCAATGTACTTTTTTTATACGTGAATACATTTTTTACAGAAGTAATATTTTAAGCGAAAAATAGGAAGAAGTTTTTTTAACAAATATAATAGCAATATTTTGTTACAAGTTTTATTCATCAATAAAGGTACCATTCACACATGAATTAAAGAATAGACTACGATAAACTCATTTTAATACTTTATAAATTTCATTCTCTAGGGTTTTTTTAATACTTTTAATAAAAAAAATCATGAGTATATATATATATACCTCTGTGTATGTTGAATCATAATGTGACATATTTATTTCAAGTCCATGGGATAAGTTGATGAACAAAGAATACATAGAATCAAATAAATGGGCTTAAAGATTATTATAATTAAAGAAAAGAATGAACTTTAAAACAGGATTAAATTATTCTTACATATTACTGCTTGAAAAAGATTTACGATTTAAATTTTTTTTTTTATCTAAGAAACTGTTTATAAAATAAGCCTCTCAGTTTTTGACATAAGATTTGCTTTCCCATTTTATGATATCTATTATTAAATATGTTTTATATATACTGTTTGTATATTATGAAAGAGCAATTGCGTAGCTATTCCTGAGAGGGCCTTATTTCAGAAATCTTTGGAGGAGGGAGGTGGGGGCATTTTTAGATATGTGAGCTTTGTTAATAGGACTATTAAAACATTTTGCTATTTTCTGTACACATGTTAACCTTTGTAGCTTGGGAGCCCTATATCACTAATACGGTAGTAGCAATGCCCCTCTTAAAGCGAAAACCGTGAATGATCACAAAACACTCCTGAAGTTTAGAACAATGAAGAGAAGAAATGGAAGGCAAGAAAAAGTTGAGAAATAAAATATCTGCATGTTAACCTTTCGGAATATTTTAATCTATGCACATTATCTTAGTGATTATTTTGTAGTAGATTATTTACTTTAATGAAATAAATCAGGTAATAATTAATAAAGCCCATGCATATACCTAGTTACTATATATATAGAGAGAGAAAAAAAATGAAAAGTAACAAGACAAAATTATGCAACCAACAAAGCTAAAAGATAGGAACCAGATTCTAAGAAACATAACTATAAAATAAATGGTGTTAATTAACATTGTACTAGATTTAAATAAACGTATGTATAACAGGAAATAGAGTTAGGACTTTAAAATGTAAGAAACTAAAAAGTCTATGGACTAAAATGGAGACCTATTATGATTTATAACGCTGTTGCTGAATTAAAACCAGCAAAATTAAATTTAAGTATACATTACGAATCTCCCTTCCCCGTACAGCAGAAATTTTCGACAAAATAGAAAAAACATAGTTATGTTGAAAAGTTAGGCCTAAGACTAACACACGTATTTTGCATCAGACAGTAAAATAAAATTTAAATATGAAAGGAAATGTTTCTTACAAAGAGATGAAAATAAAAAATAATTTTGTTAATACAAAACTAAGCAAAAACTTACATGTAAGAATGCAACCTATACCATATATATATATATATATATATATATATATATATATATAGTATAATATAGATTCCTTACTCAACAGAATAGAGGATGAATTGGGATTATATGCTCATGTATATTTTATAACAATTCCGATGATGAAATATAATATGGAAGTCATTTTCTTGCATAGCATTTTTATAACATGGGAACGAATTCTTTTGATTTCTTCTGTGTTATCTTGAAAGAAATGTTCCACGTAAGCTTATATACTCATTTCTTGTATTTTTATCCTTCGCTATTCCCATTAATCAAGCAAATTTTTTCCTACATTTTTTGACGACAGACAACCACGAATTGTAAATATTATTGTATATTTCATGGTGAATTCAATTCCCCATAGGATAAAAAATGTGCTTTACTTCTTGTTTATTTTGGTCTCTCGTAACATTCATATAGGTCTCTCATCATTCTAATAAAAATGTTTATTTGTTGTAAAGTCTAATACAAAAGAGAACAAAACTTAGGAAGACAAAATAAGCAAAACATATGTATGGGTCTGCTATGCTTGCATTTAGACCAAATACATGAAAATATAACATAAATATCTTCACGTGACATTCCATTTATTTGTTCTACTTAATTCGTATTCGTTTATCCTTCTTTTACCAGTGAATATACTACAGAAACTGAATTAATGAACTAAATGCAGTTTTGTTTACTTAATATTTCATTAGTAATATTACGCTAATGTTTACTAAGAATGCTTAATACTCAGATTTGTTCATTTATATTAATGCTTTAACTTCTATATTTAATAGCTCTAACGAAAATAGTATATTAGAGTATAAATATTATGCATCCAAACCATCATTTTTGTTTTCTACAAATGGCATTGCTTTCCTCATATGCCACCTTTCCGAGTTTCAGTGGGTATCTATTGAAATGCATGTTGTAACATTACTCTTTAAATTATTTTATATAAGAAATATTATTTTTTTAATTAAATTTAAAATAATTTGCTAAATTTTAAAGCCTAATATATGAAGCAATTTACAGGAATGAAACTTAATCAGCAGTCACTGAAAAATGTCCGTTTTTCAGGATATGACACGATTAGATGAGTCTTATTAGGCTCTCATTTCTATAACCAATGTATGGTTATTCTGTCACTATTAATGCACGCTTATCGATTGCATTCGAACGGAGGAGAGAAAGCTCGTATCAGTCAAAAGAACTTGTGATTTTTTTTTTATTTCACTAAACATTTTAGAGTATAGAATGATGAACAACATAAAACTCTCCAGTAATTTCGACTGATGAATAATTCATTACATTACTCCTAAGAGGAATAGTATAAACCATCAAATTTCTAATCTATACATTTTTCATAGGTCACGTTTTTGTACTTTTATAAATTATTGTCGAATAAATTAAACTATGATAAAACACTCTGATCAATCCTCATATATTTTTCTGAACTATTGGATTAGAAGAATTAATTTTATTGCTTTTACTGATTTTATCTCACTAAGAAAAAAAAGAAGAAAGAAAAAAATCAACCAAAAGTTGGAACAGTCTGTAGTTTTAGAACTGGGATGATAAACCTGTCAAGAAAGGAGCTCTGATTGATTGATGAAGAAATAATAGTCTTTTTTCTAGTGCCTGAATGGAGAAATTTGTTCTGATTCGCAGTATTGTGGCAAGCAAGATTCTATCAAAGAAGATAAAATCTAAGTTAACATTTCGTAAAAGTGTACTTTTCTGATAAAATTAATTACAAGTACTTACTAAGTTTCCAAACCTTGTTCGATTTCATCAAAGTTGTGAATTTTTTCCTCTAAATAGGGCGAAAAATTTGAATATAGATTAAAATTTTTTTAAAAGAAATATTATGTATATTATTTTAAAATGAAAATTATTATTAGACAGCAGAGTAGTATTGATTTGAAACGAAGTGTGTTTTGAAATTATACTGCTTGATTTCTTACAAATGTTAGATGCCTTTTTGTTCCATTTATATTCAGTAATATTTTCAAAGGCTCTTTTATAGCATAATGATTTTTATAACAATTGCCTTATGTTTATTGTACGAAGTAGAATAATCCATTTTTTCCTTCTATTTTCGATACTTCCCTTACTTTCCGGAATTTTTATGTAAGTGAAATAAATACATCAAAGAGACATATTTATTGAGCTTCCATTACAGGCACTAGATTTTAAAACTGTTATATTTTATTATTTATAGAGAAAATCAACTTGTATATGATCCTCACATAAGTCTCGTTAAGTATTCCGAACATTGAACATTATTTTCGTTTGATAATCTTTAATACATACATGAAAAATAATGAAGCATAGCTAAAACTTTTACACTCTCATAGATTCAATAACGATTATTGATCAGTGGTGTTTTTAAGGTTATATTAAGCTTAGAATAAAAGAAATTAAACCTACATATTTCACCATACATTCAATTCAAGCTCATGCATTGGATATTTCGCTTTTCTTTTACGTAATCCGTTGTAGATATAAATCATATTAAGGTGCTATGGAAAGTGAGAGATCGCTCGTAAATTCACCAAATTATTTTGTGTTTCAGTCAATTTTCAATAGTTCGTTATGAGACAATTTCTTGGTAAATAGCTTTACTTTTTCGTCACTGAAATTTAGCAAAAATGATTAAGTGCATTAAAATCTTTTACTTCAAAGCATTTTAAGATCCTGATAAAAAAATGCTGGTATTTCAATTGGACTTTTGTTAAAGAAATATAATATAATATGCGAGGGGTGATCAGAAAAAAATAGGTTACAGATTTAATATAGAAATATTTATTAACAATAGAAAGAAAATACAAAAATGAATTAAGAGACATTCGTGTCTATCACGTTTTGACATAATCCCTACGTGTAATTAGGTACTTATCCGTACGCAGAACCAACTTTTTTAACCCTTCTTGATGGAAATCATGTCCTTGTCCATTGAGCCAGGTCTCAGTGGAAGATTTCACAGCCCTGTCTTGGAATATCGCAGCACATCAGAAACGATTTGTTGCACCCTATCATAGCTCAGCCCTAGCTCTGACGAGATTTCTCTCATAGTTACCTGGCGATCATTTTGAATCATTTCTTCGATTAATGCCGTGTTGACATCTGTCTTTGAAGAACATGGCCTGCCGCTTCTTGCTATATTGCAGTTTTCGACATCCTGCCTGCCTGATTGAAAATAATAACATGATTTCACTACATATTGCATCCTCATTGCTTCTTCAACATATTCCAAGTTTTGACAGTGAATGTCAGATGCGGACATATTATTTGCCCATAAAAATCGAATCACAGCTTCCACATTCAAACGAGGCCAATTTCCTAAGCGTCTTGCCATTTAAATCGTCCTGAACTGTCTGGGAACTTTCAAAATCTACCCGTAAACCAGCTGTAAACCGACTCCATTTGTCTCCACTCTGGGGAAACAAAATGTGTCCCCAATATGTAGTTTTTAAATGCTGCGACTTGTAACATTTCTCTTTCTGATCATCCTCCCTCGTAATAAACTCCTAATATAAAATAAAAGAGAGTATAACTTCCTTACAATAAAAAACTCTAGCAATATTAGTGTAAAATTCCCCAAAGCATATAATTCTCCCATGCAAATTTCATTGCCTAGAGAACAGCTAAATATTGAGAAGCTAGCCAGATTTCTTTTTGTCAATATTCTTTCTACAACATAGGGTAATTTAATTCATGTACAATGTTTAAACACGAAATTAGTAAACACCTTTATGAGTTGAAATGAATTATTGCTTATAATTATTGGATGCTTCTAAATTTTTGAAAACAAAAGAGTTATTGGGTATACAAGCATTGTAATCAAGGCTAGTTTATATGTTTGAAACATTAACTTTGTACGTAAGTGTTTGATTAAGAAGTTTTTAATACTATTTGTTTTTCTTAGTTATGTGCATATTTTACACAGCCATACATTATTTTTTTAATATTTGTTTCTTTAAATTTTTGAAGAATAGTGTAATTTTATTCGGTACAAAAATAATAGTTTCTCTATTCTACATAAGTAACAAAAAGGTTCAAAAAGGAAAACAAAACAGTTTTCATTCTTTTTTCCATTTGCAAATTCTATATTGAGCCAAAAGAGATAAACGAACGTGCAGTCAATAGAATAGCCTAGCAGGTATATTTCTTGATACTTCTTTTCGGCTATGTTTCTGCAAAATACGTACTTTCCGATGTGAATTTGTAACATAAAATTCCTTATGAATTCAGCTACTTTTTGCGAAACTGTACTTCTATTGCAATAATATGGTGAATCTTTTTGCTATGTGTGAAATATATTGCATCGTCATTTTACTGAAATATATTCAGATATGAGCTTAGGAAATGGTTTTTTCTTAGATGTATTGCAGTACATTCTTTCCCTGATACATCTTGAACAAAATTCCCTGCATTGCTGAGAAAAGACTTCTTAAAATCTGTTTCGTTCATATCAAATAAATAAAATATGTTCCGGTAAAGACGAGATTTAAAGGCAGATACATAGATGGAAATTTATCAGTATGTGAATGGAAATTTATCTTTACAAACCCTATCATAAAACTTAACTATTTTAAAAGATTTATTACTAAAAGCATTGCTACATTCATTGCTAAGAGCACTTGCTACATTTATCAGTTATAATTGCATCTGAATGAAATCAAAAATGTATGTTTATCCTATGTTCATAATTATAATTTTTTTTTCTTAATTTTTCAATTTTTTAGACTTTTTACAATTATTTATTTGTTTATTTTATAAGGTATATATAATATATATATATATGTGTGTGTGTGTGTGTGCGTGCGTGTGTGTGTGTGTGTTACAAAAAAGTTTGTCATTTATGTGAAAAAATAAAAGAACTTAAACTATTAGTACTGTTGAATCCAAAATTGACTCCTGAAGGGAAATTATTCGGCAATGTGCATATACATATTGCTGCGAATTTGCGTAGAGGAAAAACAGCCGACGACTCCAATTAAGTGAATAATAACAGATTTATTAAGGAAAAAAACGATCAAATGACTACTCGAAGACAAATCAACATAAAAACACAATTAGAACAGATTATTTACAGTAATGGAAAAGCATACTCGTTATAAACTAGCTTTGCAGAGCTCCAGAAATAGCCCTCGAACAGTTCTACCAGCAGAAATCTACCAGTAAAAGTCTGTCTCTCTTATCGCAGATAATTCACAGGCAGATTCTCAAATCAATTGAACTTCTTAACTGAGAGGTACCTTGTATAGCCTCATGGAAATTTCCAGAAGGGTCGATTCAAGAGAATTGTCTTTGGTTCCTTGACGATATCTATTTTTAACAAATTTTTCGCAAATCTGACATTCTTGTTCCCTTCTCCAGAGTTACCAATTCAAGTTAATGCTGGTAAGACAATTCTGTGTATAACTATTTCCCCCTAAAACAGTTCATTGCAGGGAAAATAGCACATCTGGTGTGTTTCAATACATACCTTCAATCTTAGAGTCTAAGACTTAAGAGTTTGCAATGGTAGTACTGAGGTGATCTTATTTTTTTACCTATACTGGCTGGTTTTTCTTCTGAGAGTTAAGTCGAAGTCAGTGGTCATAAATTAAAAAAAAAGAATTCCAGGGCTTCTAGTTACTGTAGGATTTAAAATAAATGTTAGTTGGTCGACGTGTATATGATTGGATGTAAACAAAACTTACCTATAAGGCGAAATGAATTCTCATAACTTTATCTCATACGATAAAGAAATAATTTTTTGTGCCTTTCGAACAAAATTAGAATCACGGGAAAATTTTTTTAGCTGCATAAATATCTCATTTTTTGATAAAAATAAAAAATTGAAGTAAAAAAAAAAAACTTTTGAAAATATCTTTATGCATAAGAACACAAGATAAATAAAAAAAATTAGCTTTACTGGATTATGTATTTAGTAACTATTAACTTGCAATTTTATTTGTTAGATAATTCATATGTATTTTTTTTTCCAAATGAACTGACTTTTTCTAAACTGACATAATTTTTTCAACCCCTTGCCAATTTAAATCACTCAAAAAAGTAAAAATAAATGTATACCTGGGGGATATCTCATTATAAAAATAAAGAGAATACCTGGAGTTTTTCTATCACATTTAAGAGGTTTAAGATTTATGAACTTTGTTAACAGCCCATTTTAATAGGAATAATAAATGTTAAAAACTTTTCTGAGAATATGAATATTTGATTAATTATATTTTATCTGGGGAATCGTGGAGCATATTGTATTTTTGATTGTAATATTTTGGAAAAAAAACATTATGATTAATTCGTATTAACCTGTACATTACAAGTAGATATTTTTAAATGAGAGAGAGTTTATTAAGGACGCATTTTAAGGCAACACGAGGGCTACTGGTGGCGGATTTCGCAATTTTCAACGGTCAAGTGATGAGTATGACACCTGTGTGTGAGCTGGCACCTTATATTTTAACTCCCACACCACACCAATAGTAGGACTCCAAGTCTCGACAGATTCAACGTTTATCAGTTTTCTCTATACGATGAGTCTTCAACGGTACAAAGATTAGAACTCATGCCCCCAACAACCACGAGCTCCACTATGCTACCATTACCACAACTATTATCGGAAAAAAACTCAGACTTAATAAAATTCTTATTCGTTCACATACTCATTAATTCATGCCTCCATTCATTTGTAGAATATATTATGGGATAAAGATGTTCTAACAATATCAATATAATTAGCTCTCAAAATATTGTATACGCACAATGCCAACGGGATATTTTTTCAAATATTTGCCATGAGGTTTTTCTTTTAATTTCAAGTCTATTATCTATATCCTTTGGTGCAGATTCGGATACGATAACAATTCAAACAATGTCTTAAAGGAAGAGTAAATGAAGTTATAATTTGCTGAAAACTACATTACAGCTGGATAATATATAAGCATAAATTGCATTACTGCTGCTTACCCAACTCAAATCAAAGTTATGAAAAATGAATTCCCAGCAAAATATTTCACTGTAGGAATTTTTTTGCAAGATTTTAAATGCTGAATTGCTTTTTAAATACATAAGTTTCATTATTATTTATTTATTTACTCATTTTGCTTTCTTATTTTAATTATGATGATGGTTCTTTACTCATAATTCTCAGTCTGTTTTTGGACAGAATAATAGCTTATCCCATAGGAACAAAATGGTGATGAAATTTCTTTACTCGATGCATCACAAAATTTCTGTTAATAGTTTTTAAAACTATTTATCTGTTATTTCCCCGATGATTTCAAAGCCACGCAAGACCAACGCCCCCCCCCCATTCGAACTTTATTTACATATAAGTTTTAATATTTCCTCTCCTTATTTTATAAAACCAATCTCTCGAATTCAATTTTAAATCTTTTCTAAAAAAGAAAATATTTCTTAGCCTTATTTTATAATTTTTCCTTCAAAATTCAAATTTTCTTCTAAGTTTGTTCAATGTGCTAGATAATGAGCTGAAATGCGAAGGAAGTTAAGCAAATAACGAAATAAACTGTTACTTAAGAATAAGTGTTTGATTAATATGGAAATGTGAAAACAAATGCATCTTTGTTTAAATTTAGAATATCTGTCTCTTTTTCTTGTCATTATCCGTTATTATTCCCTTTCATTTCCTGTTAATGGAAAATTTTATGTTATTTAATTAAATAAATGGAAGTTCAAATGAAAAACTTATTTGTATATTTTTTTCCATTATGGGTTCTAAATCAGTACTCAGAAATGGAAAATAGCAGTTCAGGAATGTTTTTCTAAAATAATTTCCATTCAAAACAACTAATGATCAAACTAATTACTTAAAATTGTTTTTATAATCCATTTATATACCCATATGTATGTATCGAAGAATATTTTTTTTAAAAAAATCTATCTCTAAACACTTTAATAATTCGCTAATTTAAATCTAATCCGATTTAAAAAAGCTCGTATTGTTCAAGTTTTACCATTAAATTAATTCTGTTTTTAATTAGGGTTTATATGTGTGTGTGCGATGACTACCATTATCTCTTTCAAAAAGAAAAATAATTTGTTTCCCTCGATACATTATTCAAAAGAATAAATTGAACAAAGAAAATTTAATTTTCTTTTCCCTATGAAAAAAGCGGAAGGAAGATGAAACGAATGTCATTGATTGTAACAAAATTAATTCAAATCCCCAATTCGAATTCATAAATGTTCTAATTGTTAATGCATTAGATGGGAAGTCCTAAAGGCTCTCAACGATAAATTCAACCAGAGAGAAAATTTGCATGGACGGGCCTTTTACTACTAACTTAATAATGTTGAATATTCTTAATTCTTTTGTTCCATTACGGATCAATTCAAATTAACCCTTTATATTTTGAACTAGATCATTTTGCATGAACGAACTCGCATATATTTTATTCTTTCTTCAAATAGCTTTTGAAGGGAATTCCAGCAGACAGTCCTGTTGGAATTCCGTGTCAATTATTTAAAGAGTTGGGAAATTTTATTACCGATTCCTGCTATCCGAGGTAACTTTGGCAGGCCATGTCCAATGAAAGTTTAGTGGAGATAGCAATTATTTTAACAGTTCTTCGGATTCGATTTAGCTTTTGCCAGCTTTTCTTTTTCAATACTGGAGATGTTTTTGCTTCATTCGTCGTTCAATTAAGGCTACTAATCAGGTTTCACATTGCCCCAAGTCATTTAGGACCGTTACTTATCCAATTGGTGGTAAAATGAGATCAAAGTTGCATTAATGTTTTTATTTATTTCGCTTCTTTTTTTTCACAGTCATTCTCTTAATGGATAATTTGAATTACTAAGCCAATGAAAAAATTATGTACTTCTAAATATAATTCACTTAGGCTATATTAAGAGAAATTGGCGTTTTCAGTTCACAGATGTTTGATAATTTATTGTAATATCTAAGAAGTTAATATAGCCTAAAAATAAACAATGCCTACGTTTTTATTTGTACGTTAATCACACACACACAATAAATAAATGATAGAGCCAGTTGTTTTACTAAAAAAATTTTTATAGGTAGCAAAACTCTAAAATTTTACTTCTTACTAAATGTTTAGTTTATAAATATTATTTAGAGGCTTATTATTTAGACTATTTTTTTACAGTTTACTGTTAAAATATATACTGCATTACGTAACATAAAATGGCAAAATCATGTAATTAATTTTAAAAATAAATGGTAAATGATTTTTATCTTAAATATAGGTTATCTGTTTCTCAATACATTATTGCAGTACTGATTTATTTTTTATGTATTTTAGTATTATACAGCATTCTGACTAATTAGGCTCTAAATGTAAATATAATAATTTATGTTCTAAGAAACTGTTATTGGTTTTATATTTTATAACGAAAAAATTTCCTCTAGAAAGGATTTGATTTTTAAATTTGACTTCCATTGATTAAAAAAAAAGTTGTTAAAACAATAAGTAAATGAATATATTTTCAATTAAATATGTTTAGTAAATTATTTGTACAAATTTATTTGCTCTACTTAATAAAATCAGGAGAATCTTGCGTTATAAAAAATTAAACAATGAAAATAAATATAAATGATTTTGTAGGATAAATTTGCAGGATGATTCTCGATTGACATATGTTTCACTTGATTCATCTATGTTTAAAAACAGTAATGCAAATTTTATGAAATTTACTAATGAATTGCAATTTACTTAATTTTACCTGTGCTATTAATTTTTTAAAGCATGAAACATTCTTTTTATTAAATAGTGTTTGCCGAGATAACTTTTTTTAAAAAAAAATATGTGTGCATTTATTGCTGATGCCTATCATACATTCCACAAAAGGTTAGATATCAGAAATCTATACATAATCTTTCAAAAATATTCATTACAAATAGCATATGCTTTAAAAACGAATATATTAGTCATTTTACACCTTCTTTGATACAATCAATTTTATAATCACCTTGAAAAAAACATTTCTATACAAATGATTATTGATAGTGATTTTATATTTAAAAAAAGACACTTTGCTGTTCATACATATTTGTAATGAATACATGATATATTGCAAACAGGTAAAATGTTTGGCGTATTAGATATTTGTCGGTAGACATTCATAGACGTATCCTTTGATAAGAATGAGAAAACAATTGTACTTAGAGTTTAATATCATAGCTAATTCCGATATCTCCTTGATATGATACATAAGTTGCGACTTTTAATATTTCATTTATACGAGTGTATTGCTGCTCATTCAAAGTGTTAATAATGCCTGCAATGTAAAAGTTAAGTGGAATGTAGATACTCCTAGGTGTTTTGATGAAGCATAATGCTCATCATGAACATTTTGTGGCTTTTACCATGATATTGCTTAGTAGTTATAGTGTTCTTGAAATGCTAAGCTAGTCATCTAAATCTAGCCATAATATTGCATGGTTAATATAGATAAACTAGCTTTGTCTAAAATATGAGTTATTGTAATTGCATCACCTGAATGCCCCAAGGTATTTATATCACATTCATATCCTTAGAAATGTACCAGAAATTTAATGTTCAATGGATTTTGCCTATCTAGAAGATATTTCGATGTTGCAGATGGTACCTCTCAATACTAATATAACAAAGTGCATTGCAGTGGTCTTAAAATTTAGTTAAATTCTCTAGGTCTTCCAAATATTCACCTCTTCCAGGATTTTAGATAGTTAGCCTTAATTAGAAATATAAATTTGTATTATCTGCATACAATATTGGTGTAGTATTACTACAAATATATTTCAGGTAATATATTTTACAGATTGACAAAAAGTATTGTACTAATCTTTCACTGATAGATGGTGTCATATATATTATTAAAATATCATCAATATATTATTAAAATAACAAAACTATAAATTGCACAACTAAATACTTACACAGTTTTTGAATTCGTAAATAGATTCTTTTAAGTATGAGTTTTTTTAAATATGTAATGTTTATTGTTTATAAATCAGAGTTATAACCTATAAAAAGTATATTTATATAATTTATTATTTTATAAAACTTAACACAATTGCTGCTTACATAACTTAATTTCATTTTGATATTTAGTGTATGTTATAAATTAAAGCTATCTGCTTTCCTATATAATATGCACTACGTTTGAAACAAGATTGCACTGTACCATAAAATGCAAGACAGCAAAGTTTTCTGCTATATTAATAATTGAAAACATAAAATTTCTGTTTAAAATTGCAAATTTCGTCTGCTCTATTCTTAAGATTTTATATTGTTTATTAAACGAATAATATGATATATAATGAAAAAGTCTAAAATACATCTTAAAAAATTTATTTATCATATATTACTCAACAATGGTAGATTGAATAGTATATGAGTTTGTACTTAATTTTAAACAAAGTTTATTGTAAAGGTAGTAATTTTGAGAAAGTGTCTAAACAAGAAATCAAAAGTTTCTAAATGAATTCTAAAATAGTTAGGAACTCTAAAAGTAATATTATGATTCTGTAAGAAAATAATGATTCATTTCATATATATTTTACAGAAAAATTAACATCTAATTCTTTATTGTTAAAAATATGAATTTTTCTAATCCTAGCAATAATTTGCAAATAAAATGAACTGTTGTAACATTTCTCTAAAACTATTACACTATTGATCATGACCATATTGTAGGGATACACATTCAAATTTAAATATCTTAGAACAATAGCATCAATATACACTAGTTGTCATAAATTAAGGAAAAATCTAGATAGTTATGCGTAGAATTTAATGAAACTTCTATATATTACACAACAAATAGAAAAGTATAAAATACTATAAAAAGAAACCACAGGATAATCATGGTTATATAAATCCTTATATGTATACAATATCAAATCAAATGTCTCAGTTTGGTGTAGAGAAATGGGGTGACATCCACCCAAGAAGCAACACGGCACGTTCGGCAATGTGTAGTTATGAGGTCAGTTATGAGATACATTAATGCTGTAGGAAATGTGAGCCGTTGCTCTTCCAAGACAGTTGAAATCTTAGCTAGGATCCTAGAAGGGAGATTGTGAGCAGCTGCACGTCATTCTAAGGCGTCCCAAACATGTTCGACAGGGTTAAGTTCCAATGATAGAGATGGCTGTTGCATGATCTGAATTGTTTCCTACTCAAGATAAGCATCCACAATGCGAGCCCTGTGGGGTCCTGCATTAACATCCTGTAGCATGAAAGCATCCCATACTGAACCTCCAAAAGGGCGCACATTTGCATCCGGGATATCATCTGTATAGGTGTGAGCATTAACGTTTACATGGGAAAAGACATGGGTATCTGTGTCTACACAAAAAGATGCCACCCTAAACTCTGACAATTCCAGGTTTTCTCCAAATGAGGTTCTCACTTCCTTTACTTTCGAGGCCAAGCATGGATTCATCCATAAAGAAAACAGGCTTTACTTGATCTTGTGACTAGTGGACTTGTTGACGTTGCCACTGCTACAAACGTCCGCACCTATTACGAACGTGGTCTTTATGCAAGATCAGAACTCAAAAATGGCTGATCACCTTGCATAAAGACCACGTTCGGAAGGCCATTCGACGCAAGGTTGAGCTTGATACCAACCTTCCGACTCCTGCAGTGAAGGAGGATCTGAGTTCAGATGGAAATGTACTTCTATTCCTACGTGCGCAAAATGAAAAATATCAGTCATCAGAACTCGTGGTCGTGCGCGACTGTCCTTGACTGAACTTCCTAGATGCCGAATCTGTGGTTAGAAATTGTTGCCAAAATCCTTGAATCACAGACAGACTCCCATTCTGTTATCTAGCCACTTCTATCTGATTTTATCCTTCCTCTGGTCTCCTAATAGCTCACCATCACATTTCTTCGGTCAAATGATATTCCTAGAGCTCATTGTTACAATTTCACTATACCAGCTTTCTAATCTCAAACACGCAGTGGCAATTTGTGTCTTGCTCTGAGGCATCCATGTTTTTGCTCTTTTCAAATGACAAATTTCGACTGCATTGCCACCACTATTTTGCATAATGCAATATCGTTCACTTACTTTTACTTACAGATATATTCACACTCCATTGAGATTGGCTTATTTTTGTGCGATTTATCACTATCTTTGTGGGTTTTTCCTTAATTTATGATACCCAGTGTGTAAAGTAAATCATTCAGAACATTTATTTCAATTTAATTCATTATTCGTTCTTAAAAAAACGTATTCCATCTAGAGAGTGACTTTTAATTATATGGCAGACAATAAGAAAAGAAGATAATACAACTTCCTTGGGCATAAAAAAATCAGACACAGAAGAAGAAAAAAGGCTTTTAGTATAAAGAAGTGAATTAAGAAAAAAATTCGCATAAAAAATACGACATAAATTAAATTAATGAGTCTCTCTCTTAGTGCTTCTTCATCAAAATAGTTTTGTATGGCTGAAATTTAATATTAAGATATGATTATAATCAGGTCATCCAGCAAAAGAAATACTATTAAAGAAGTAATTGATAATCAGATAGCTGGAGCACTGACTATAATTTCATCGAGAAGAAAGATGTTTACTCATCACTAAACGTTCATTATTTGGATTATAAACTATTACAGTAAAAGAAAATATTTTCTAATTAAATAAGTCATTTTATTATGACATTAAAATAAATATGATTAATGATAAATTAATG
The DNA here is from genome assembly GCA_019973975.1 of Trichonephila clavata. Taxonomy (NCBI): domain Eukaryota; kingdom Metazoa; phylum Arthropoda; class Arachnida; order Araneae; family Nephilidae; genus Trichonephila; species Trichonephila clavata. Next base: position 100,587 of record BMAO01010089.1, read on the forward strand.
GCATCACTTGAAAATAAGCTAAAAAAAAAAAATTCCAAAAATAGAAAATTCTTCCAGTAAACTTATTATTTCACATTAAATTTTTTATGAAAAAAATATTAGAATCTACATCGTATGAAAACTCCCCTAGAGTGCATTAGAGGTCCCAAGCTGTATTTATTTCCAGTAAAATAGAACCGATCGATATCTAGAACTCGTTAGAACTACATCGACCTAGTTCTGAAAAAGAAAGTTTGAACCAAAAACACGGTCCAAAACTTATCTGTAGTTGATCATAAGAAGATCGAAATTTCTTAATCAAACTGCGTCAAGCGTAAAAAAAAGATATAGTGGCCACTTTTCTCAAAACAGTATCTTAGATTTCCTTTCACCATGGCATTTGATGCACTGATATATATATTTTTTAAATGAACACGTTTTTATGGTACAATGCTTTTACAATGTATAAGTTTCCCATTAAAGTTTTTAACAACGTCTCCATATATATAGTTAATATACATCTAATATTTAAGTATTAGATCGCAAATAAAACACACCAAGTTCATAACTGAATGCTTAAAATATGAAATTATACTGTTGTTCTTAAGGTATATGTTATTTGATTAAATTTTTAAATCGTTAAAAAGAAAATTGTGCATACATCTTTATCACATTATTGGCAAGAGCAGTGAATGCCCTTTAAAATTAAACACTAACAATAACACTTAAACATAATCTAAGTAATTCAAAATAAAATACTATTTTCTACATATAAGATACACAATATTAAATCACAAACAAATTATACCATACATTGATTTTAAGCAAAATTTAACTGCTACCTACTTCACATTAAAGCGCAGACAATGGTCATTGTAGCTTTGTTGATACGAGCTTGTAACCGAAATTCAAAGGCTTCAAGCCTTATCCTTTCAAAGACTGTCGTAGACAGAAGAGAGAACTATTCAAAATATCTTTGTTGAAGCTCAAAGACTTTGTTCTGTTCTGGTGTCAAAATTACGAGAGAAGAATGTTAGCTGAGGTAGCGTGAATGGGCAAGTCAAGATAAAGTAGTTGCATCTGAAATGTGCTGAAAATATTTGAATATTCCTTGCAATATGTGGACGAATATGCGTAAACAACTTCGAAGTTCACCATTTCTGTGTTGTATCGGCTTTTGTTGAGATTAAACATTCTGTTTAACAAGCTTAGATCAGCCATTGAATTCCAAATAACTACGCTTGACGTTTGTACAATATAAAATTGGACTTAGAACATTTCGGAAGGCAGTGACCATAGATTTAGATTTTAATACACATTTAACTATACTCATGCTTCAGTCCAAAGAATGAAAATACAACTTGCTGTCTATGCAATGGCAGAGTCTATGTCAATGACCTCACTGTGTGTGTGAAGCCGCAGTTGCCTTTTACGAAAATATTATATTTTACAGGAGGAGTTTTTTATATCACATCACGGTGCAGTAGGCTGCATTTAATTTCTGGAGCTGATAATGAGGATCGCATAGTTGTATACTATTGTTCTCCTGTCTGTTGGGATGAAGCTTTACTGCCATGCAAATGAGATGTCCATCAACTCATGCTGAAGCATCTTTTAACGTTTTTTTCGGGCTCGTTTATTTATCTTTAGACTATTTCTTCCAAGCTCACAATACCTTCTATGCTTTGAGTCTTGCACAAATTGTTACTGATTTTTTTTTTTTCATGAAGGTCTATTATTGTTCCTCTATTGCAATCTGCAACTTTTGCTATCGGCGAGCATTCTTTCACATGAGAAAAGTTTGCGATTAACAGACAAATATAAAGTGTTTTTTTTTATGTTTCTATATACATTTCTCTATTTATACGATTAAAAGAAATTCACAGCTCGTGGCTCAGTCAATTCATGCGTGATTCCAATGAAATTGTAAAAACTTGGATATAACATCATAATTTGCATTTGAGGATAGGAATTTATTTTTGCATGTTGTTGTTACTTATGCCACCTGTCTGACGTAGTCAGATCGATGCCCACGAAGTTCATCATGGCAACAGGCTAGATCTACGCCTGTCGTTAGCCTAAGCTTTGAGCCCCCATGAAGGTGACAGTACGATTGGAACTTCCTTTCCTTCTATTACAGCATGTTTCAAAATGTTTGTTTATATTTGCTTATCGAAAGAACTTCTAGGTGCTTAGGAAGTTTATCAACATTTTATGTATGCTTATACTAAATAGCAATTCAAAATATTTTTGATTTGTAACATATTTTGGAATTTAAATGCTACTTGGTTGATTGTCTCCCACAATACCAGTGCTTGCGCAAATCTGATAGAATTTCGAAAACCAGTTTCGGTTTTTCATGAAGTATAAAACTGGTTAGCCAGTTTTAATAAAGTATAAAAAAAAAAAAAAAAAAAAAAAAAAAAAAAAAAAAAAAAAAAAAAAAAAAAAAAAAAAAAAAAAAAAAAAAAAAAAAAAAAAAAAAAAAAAAAAAAAAAAAAAAAAAAAAAAAAAAAAAAAAAAAAAAAAAAAATAAAAAATCAATAAATATATTACTTTAGATATAACTATAAAACTTTAAATTTTTTTTTTTTTTTTTTTTTTTTTTTTTTTTTTTTTTTTTTTTTTTTTTTTTTTTTTTACTTACCGTAAATGTAGTGAAACAATAAAACTAGGAAAATAAAATATATTGCTGAAACTTCTCAGCAGTGTTGTCTATACTATATTTTTGGAAGAATTTAAATAAAATAAAAAAATTACATAATTTAATTATTAAAACTTCACAATGCAAAAAAGAAGAGAAAAAAGTAACATAAAACAAAACTTATAAATCTTGCTTTTTACTATAGTAATGTCTCAAGAAAACTTATTCGTCCAATACATCAAACTCCATGGACGAATAGAATTTGATGTACAAGTTACCACCGATTGAAAATCTGTATTATTGCCTGTTGAAGTGGATAGAATAGAAGCAAATGCATTTTTTCTTATATTACTGAAAATTAAATAGATAGTATATTTATACCTAGCATAATCCATAAAAGAAAATTTATTATTTTTGCAAATATCAAAACAAAAAACCGAAACCATATTGTAAAAGTGATATTGTTTACTGTCTTTTTAACTTTTATAACACCTAAATTTCTCTTACCTCGTTATATTTCGTGTTTACTATTTAAACATTGTGTTTCCCTTCGTACGTCATTCTTTTATCTTTTAGTTTGAATTTAAATAGTGACCGCGGTAGCCAAGTGGTCTAGGCATCGGATCGTGGCTAGCGTGTCATGAGTTCGATCCCAGTACCAATGAAGACCCGTCGTGTAGGGGAGCGATGCACGTAAAATCTGTCGAGAGCTCAAACGTCCTCCCTTTGGTGTGGTAGTTAGGAGAGGGGGTCCCAGCTCAGGTGTCGTCCGCGTCACTTGACCATGGTTCAAAATTACGCGGACCGTCCCCAAAAGCCCTCGTGAAGCTGAACAGTGGGACGTTGATATTCACTCACTCACTCACTTGAATTTAAATAAAATGTGTGAAATATAATTACTTCATGAATGTTAAAAGAAAGATAAATTGTTAGTTAAAAATAATTATATTCTTACGAAAAACCCATTTTTGTGGTTAGGTACACTTTAACAAAAAACGCTAAATTCACTTAGATTTTAACAGATTTGCAAGACCTACGCACAACTAGTCAACAAACTGTTTTCCTGGGAGTGCGGTTCCAAGAATGATCTCTGTTCTCCTTGAGTGCAACAAAATATTATATCACATGGTATCATTTTCAATAAATGTTTTCCTAATAAGTATAGTTTTCGAATAGCATAGATCTCTATGCAGGCAATTTTTTCACGATTATTGTGTGATTTGTTTTCGTGCTCTTTAAAATTTATACAACATAAATTTAGTGTTGTTATGCTCATTGTCCTTTCTTCCTCTTTCTTGGAGTAAATCTGAACATGTAATGTCTTGATATTGTAACCAATCAGGAAGAAAATATTCAGTAGTTATATGATGATATTTTTAAAGAATTATACATAATGCGATTTTCTAAGACTATTATTGTCTAAATTAGAGCAATGACATACTACTTTAAATTATAAATAATTGATAAAAAACAATAATCAAAACAAATATCCCTTGAAAAATAAATATTGAAAATGAGTTATAGTAACAAATATGCAAATGTAATACTAAGAAGAAAAAAAATTCAAAAACAAATACATAGTACTTAAATGGGAAAATTCCTAATATTTATAAAATCACACATAGTATTTATTCATATGAAATTATAGATTAATATAAATATATATCTTTATGTATATTTTATTAAAATACATATAATACCTTAATCCTCATTTTACAGTTCTATAATACAGTTTCATTGATTAAGGAATAAACAATCTTGTTTGTTACTTATGCCACCAGGTCGGCACTAACATCAGATCAAGTTCCCTCGAAATTCATCCTGGCAAAGAACTACACAAACGCCCATCGTTATCCATAGCTTTGAGCACCATACATGGCTCGATCCCACCCCAATTTTGAAGGGGAACACTCTTGGAATGGTTAGGGGTATCCAACTTTTCTTCCCACTTTCGCCAACCTCACGAGAGAACTTGCGACTCAACGGCTATTTAGAGTATCCCCTTGCCATATGAAGACACTATACATTTACAAATATCCATGACTTCCATATAATTCGAACCCAGACTCAACGGAACAGAAGTCAGGGTCACTAACCACTCTACCGGATAAGTAGTAGTCCTTATTATCTGTTCTTCCATGTCTAATATTAAAATCTTTTAGGGGTTTTGATGTGCTTATTAACTGAAAAACTAATTTTTTGGATTATTTACCATTCTTAAATAGAACGTTTTATGAATACCAATTAGTATAAATACATATCAGTAAAATCAATGATATTATATAAAAATTCGATTAAATGTTATTTCGGATTTATTTAATATACGATGTTTGAATTGATGTTTCCTCACACTGAAATAACAAATATTATAAGCATACCTTGTGAGAGTACAAATTATCATATTATCATAATTTTCTTTCTCGCTCTCTCATGGTGTTCTTCTTCACAAGGTAGGAAATTCAGATTTCATTAAAACTTTTAGTAAGAAATTTT
>BMAO01010090.1:0-18811 GCA_019973975.1 Trichonephila clavata
GCTCTTGAGACAACTTTCGGTGCAACAATTGTTCAAATGTATTAAACAATTTCTCACTAATCTCATCTGCAAGCCGGTGGTTTCACTAAAGGCTCTAAAGAAGAAGGTTTATCGGGAGGCAATGTTTCCAATATTTTGAAGTTTTCATTTTGTGCTTTGGTTAAGGTAAAATTGGTAGACATGTCTTTTTTGAATTCTTCCAAAAAGGACCGCAACTCCTGTTTCCATTCATCAATTTTCTCAACTACGCGCTCATTTTGAGAAGGGAATTCCAACTCTTGGCAGGTTGATCCAGTGGCTCCTAAACACTCTTTTGGTGATTCCACTAAAGCTCTGACGGTGTAAGAAGAGGCAACGTTTCCAATAATTTTGAAATGTTTTCATTTTGTGCTTTGGTTAAGGTAAAATTGGTAGACATGTCATTTTTGAATTCTTCCAAAAAGGATCTCAATTCCTGTTTCCATTGATCCTCCAAATCCTTTTGGGGATGAAATTCCAACGCTTGGCAGGTAAAACTTGAATCTGTGGCACCTGGATAATCCAAAGCAGGATGAGGAGGTTCTTCAATAGGGCAAGGTTTAAATAAACCTCCAATACCCAAAGTTCTATCCGGTTCATTTTGTCCATCTAAACAATGTTGCAATTCTTTTTGACAATTTATTAGTTGATCTTGCAAATTTTTAATTTCTACATCATAACGGGATAAATGTTCTTGCAAACTTCTAATCTGTGCTTCATATTGTAGTGTTTTTTCTTTCCAAATCGAAATTTGTGCCTCATAATCCCTTTTTTCAATGTCATAAAGAGATTCCCTTTTCCTCAATGTCTCTTTCAAACTTTCCAATTCCGTTTCTTTGGCGGCCCACGTCTTGTGTACATTTTCCTCTTGACACTGAGGGGGAGAAGGAACATGACACAACTTGAACAAAAAATCCAAAAAACTAGAGCTATTTCGATACAATTCAGGATACTGGTCCACTAAACGTTGACTTGCCGTAAAAGCCTCCGTCACATCATGAGAAATGTCCTTTTTCAAAGTCTGCACCAATTGTACATGAAGCAAGTTGTAAGGATCCCGTTGAGATTGTAAGATGGCATCCACTAGTGCTTTTAGGACCATCTTGATTTGACATTTCCCATCAAGATTTTATAAATTTGTATCAAATCATTTCGGATATGTCGATAGGGTTCTGACGATTGAACAGACACCCAATCAATCACAGATATCAAATGGACCGTATTCTCCAAAAAATTGGATAGATACCACTCCATTCCAAATTTTTCCCAGGTGGTTTTGTCTTTTAGTAAAGGAAACCAAAATCTGCACATGGCATACCGGTCCGTGGGTACAAAACAGCAAGACATGTTGTTGGTATCCAAAAACCATTCTTTGGTGAACGACAAAATCATGACCGAGACATATTCCACTTTAGAATCCACAATACGGCAAGCAATTCCCACCGGATCCGTATCACTCAGGGTCGTTTGACACGTGTAAAAATCGGGTGGAGGATGTTGAGGAGAGAGGATCAGTTGGGAGGAACGTTTCATGATTTGAAATAAGGTGCGTCCAAAACAAATGGAGGGATCGCGGTTGAAAACGTGAAACATGTTTTGAACCGTCATATGATGGGCCAAAGCGTACCAATTGTTAAAATTTTCAATGTTCATGGCATTATTGCGTTTAAAAAATCGCAGGGTAGAGGCCACTTCTGTGGTAAAAGGTTCTGATTTCTGAATGCAACTATAATACATTTTCACAAGAGCCCGAAAAGCAGAATTTTTACGGACTCGGATCCAAATGGATTTGAAGGGATTGGTATAGCTCACCACAAACAAGGTTCGAATGTAACACTTTTTCACCAATAAACTATTCCATGGAAAGAGCATTTGCAATAATTCACATTCAGTGGGATTTTTCCCTTGTCGATTTTGGAATGTAAACAGTACGGTAGGCTCGACAATTTTCATTTTAAGGGTGGGAGAGTTGGCATCCACTAAAATGCATGTTTCTTTAGGCACATGTAAGGTATTGGTCGAAAATCCAAAATGTTTTTGAATAATGACTGGGTTTTTAAACCGAAGAGCAAGAAAAAACAAATTTCGATATTGATTTCCAGTCACAGTCACATATTTACTTAGACTTTGCATTTGGATCGGAGAAATGGTTTCATGAGGAGAGATGCAATGTGCACTGATGGGTTGATGACTAAAATTGAGAGTTGTTGGATGAATTTCAATACTCGTATCGTCCAGGGAGGAGGGCATTTCGTCATTGGGCGATCCTTGAAGCTCTTCAGTATTGGGTGGGACCACTTCTAGTTCTGATGATTGTTGATCCACTTCAGTATTTGGGATTGTTGGACCACTTCAGAATTTAGTGATTCAATTTGTTGCACCATTTCAGAATTTAGTGATTCAATTTGTTGCTCCATTTCAGAATTTAGTGATTCAATTTGTTGCTCCATTTCAGAATTTAGTGATTCAATTTGTTGCTCCATTTCAGAATTTAGTGATTCAATTTGTTGCTCCATTTCAGAATTTGAGGATTGTTGGACCATTTCGAATTTGAGGATTGTTGGACCATTTCGGAATTTGAGGATTGTTGGACCATTTCGGAATTTGAGGATTGTTGGACCATTTCGGAATTTGAGGATTGTTGGACCATTTCAGTATCTAGGGATTCAATTTGTTGTTCCATTTCAGAGTTTGATGATTGAACCGTCTCAGTATCTAGGGATTCAATTTCTTGCATCATTTCAGAAATTAATGGTTCAATTTGTTGGATCTCGTTCGAAGAAAGGATACTGAATAAAAGTGAGGATTCAACTTCTTCATTTGAAGGCAATAAACTTGGACTAGGCAGGGATTCCATTGAAAGCATCTCCTGATTAGGAGAAGGTTGAGATGCAATTTGATCCATATCTATCACACTATGTAAACTTGACTCACAGTCTGAAAGAGACAAGCACTTACCCGCATTTAAATAATGTATCCTTAAAAAAAAAAAAAAAAAAAAAAAAAAAAAAAAAAAAAAAAAAAAAAAAATTTTTTTTTTTTTTTTTTTTTTTTTTTTTTTTTTTTTTTTTTTTTTACATAAACAGTTAGTTACATTCTATCTTTTGCAACTCCATGCTGACATAGTCATTTTCAAGAGATTCACTTTTATTTGTGAAACGTCTCCATTTTCTATTTAATGTTTGTTTACCCTGCCAGCTTTTTGCTTCATCTTTGGCAATTTGCAGACTCCACCACATGTTGATCCATTTAGGACCCATTCTTAGGGTTAAAAGCAATCGATACAGAAAAAATACTTTATGCAGCATCAGTAAAAAGACAAACAAACCATACATTACAAAAAATACTTTTCTGTATACACTATTCAGGGGCAGTAAACACCGAAATCTTCCTGTAGTTTGTCCTCCACCCGAAAAATAATCATACATACATGTTCCCATTTCCGGAAACAAAATAGGAATGGCAGACCATGACCAGCTGGATAAAGACCACACACGATGAAAAAATAAATTTAACAAAAATATTTGGCCGATGAGATGTGCAGCGTAGAAACATTCCAAGGTCCATATTTTCCAAAACATGCCATTACCTTTAGAGGATGTAATTACATTAAATACTCGATCACATTCAGATTTTTCAAATTTCTGAATAGTCAATTCTTGCACATAAGAATGCATGTTTTTCGACCAAAGTCGATAAGGTAAATGAAAGCTAATGGCCTGTAATAAAAGTACAATGGATACCCATTGATAATAGTCGTGGTACAAAACGGGAAGAATAGGTTTCTCCACTCCTGAAAAATTGGTCAAAGTACCATTGATGAAACATTTAGTGTCCAACAACGACTGACTTACTCTGTGGCCATCAATTTGACAATTGATGTTTTCACCAAAATATTGACGGGAAATGCTGAGTGCAAAACAAAATAAAAGTAAGTTGCGTACATGGATTTGGTTAAAATCAATCAATAAACTATGGCTTCTGGGTGATACATGTTGACTTTTCCATTTCAACAAAGTGAGCGGTAACATTTTGAAGCAATCTTCTTGACTATCCTTTCAAAACAAATCTTGCCTGAAAGCCGCTCGGACTTAAAACATATCCTTAAAAAAAAAAAAAAAAAAAAAAAAAAAAAAAAAAAAAAAAATTTTTTTTTTTTTTTTTTTTTTTTTTTTTTTTTTACCACTTTAATATTTTTTTTATAATACTAAAAACATTTATCAACAGTTGCTTTGCACTGGAATACAACACTTGTCCCAAAGTTACCATTTCTTCTCTGGGCTTCAAATCTGTTCGTCGCTCCAATGGCTCTGCTGGTATATCCGATCTAGCCACAAGAGGACCGTTGTAAAATCGCCTCCTTGATTCCATTCTTTCTTTATTGCAATGTCGTATCCAAGAGATGTTGAAACCCTTCTACAGACATGACATCTGTATAATGCAATACATTCAATACATCATTTTCAATCACCATCTCTCCATCCATTAAACGTCCTTTGTAATCCACATAAAGTCCTTGTAAGTTGTATACCATTTTGTAATAACTATATCCTGGCTCCCAAATCTTGGATGCGTTACTCAGGGCCTCGGTAGACGTTTTTGCATGCACTACGGCCTCATTGGCGCTTAATCCTTCCCAAAACGAATGCTTTACAAATACATCGTTTTGGTACCCGATGGATCCAAACATTTGATACAAGTGTTCAAAAGTACCTTTGGCTCCCGACAACACCTGAGTCACTAAACATCCTTGGCTCATCTCGGCTTTTTGTTGAAACTTTTCCAAAGACTCGCGTCCCCATTCATACAAAGTTTGTATTTCTTGTAAAGTCAAAGCAAAACACATTTGTCTTTGAAATACATTCAAGTAAAATTGCCTCATTTGATCAATGTATTCAAAGGTTTGTTGCGAGCCATAACAATCATACAAAACTTGAAACGTTTTGCTTAAATCACTATGTTTGTAAGGCAAAAAATGAATATCGTTAAATTTGGCAAAATACCCGACCAACATGTCTTGAGTCGGAGTGAGTTTCGGTCCTTGCATGACAAAACATCCCAGTTGAGATTCTGGATTCAAAATGGTGGCACATTCTGCTTGAGAGAGCGCATTCGGTACCAAATACAAATTACATTCATCCCCGTCAAAATCAGCATTCATGGCTTGCACCACTTCCAAAGGAATGCCAAAACAATCATATTCCCAACCCGGTGAACTCACTTTTAAAGCAATAAAATTTCCCGGTTGTAACGAGGGCATCCTATTCAAAATAATCCATTGATTTTGGATATTAAACTTTTTGACCACGTGGGCTGGAAGTTGAATTTGATTGGGACGTAAACTGGCATCCGGCACAATCATTCCCCTCATGGATAAGATGCACCTTTTCCCAAACGCCACTTGCCGGATCAAAGTGGATTTTCCACACGACCGACGCTGCAAACTTCCATAATTTAGAGGGGCTTCTACAATTTGTTTGTAAAATAAACCCACTTTGCTTGGAGATTGAACAGTTTGGGTCCGACTCGTCATGGGTAATCCTTGCACAAATTTCATAATTTTTTCATACACCAAGGTAGAAACCACTTGCCAAAAAATGGGATCGGGTAACACTAAAAAATCTTGATCAGTTTTCACGTTTGCTTGAGCCTTTAATCGTTTTAAAATGGGTAGTTCAAACGCATATTTAGGTGTGTATACGGCAAACGATTGAACGGGATACGTTTTAAAATGATTGTTGTAATAAAAATGTCCACAACACAAGGTGTAAGGAGTAGAGGGTAAAAGTGTCTTGCATATTGAACACTTGTCTGCAAAAAGGTGATCTTTACGCCACGCTTTGAGTAGTTCAATAACTTGTTCGGGTGTTTTTTGAACGGGACAATCTTTAAAAGACAAGATTGAAAAAGAATACTGATCCACCGACATAATGACAGAAAATTATCCCAGACGTAGAAATGGAAGTGAATTTTATTCCAAAAGAAAGAAACCTTTTGTCAAGGATCCCTATTTTGGAGGTGAACGGTATGCTAGGGATAAAGATGGAAATCAATTGTATCCAAACTCTGATAAACCTTTTGCTCGAAACAAAAAGAATGAAGAATATTATGCCAAGGATTTTCAGGGAAACGAAATGTATCCAGTTCAACAAGGAAAATCTAAAATAATACAGGATAATAATGGAAAGTTTCAATTTGCCCGAATGTCTGATGGCACAGAAAGATATCCACAAGACGCCAAAGAAAATGAGTATTATTTGGAGAGGGATGGTAAACCTTTATTGTTACGAAAACCCAATGGAGAGTATTACTTGGCACAAAATAGGAAAGGTTACAAGTTGATTCCCTGGAATTTGTTGGCCGAGTATGCGATCGATAACGAACCATACTTGTTTACAAAAGATGTTTTGGGAAATAATGTATACGTCCGTCAGTCAGAGTTGCCACAAAGACTAAGTGCCATATGTCAGTGCGTCTGCAATATATTATTTGATTGTCCAGTAGCACTGAATGCTCTGGGATGTTGCTTATTACAAGCTTACTAAAAAAAAAAAAAAAAAAAAAAAAAAAAAAAAAAAAAATTTTTTTTTTTTTTTTTTTTTTTTTTTTTTTTTTTACATGTTGTCGATTTCAATTTCTTTTTCAAGAGTACCACAGACAAAAGTGGTTTAACATGTGCTTATGAGAATAGCTGTAAAATGCAAACGGGTATTTCTTTTACAGTCCATGCCATACAAGGAAACTCGGTTTCCTCGCCCATGTTCGAGCAGCACACACAATTTTCCAAAAACTCCACAGTTGCAGGTTTTAAAGCTTAAACTTTTCAGTTATCGGTGTTACTGTCAACCAGACCTTGTTATTTTTATCCCTGTACTCTACGCGTTGGTTCAGACTTTCCTCAGTCCTCTCATTTAAAACAGGTGGCAAGTCCATCAATGAAGTCAAAACCCTTTTCCCCTCGGAGCGGGAATAGCGTCGGGAATAGCGTGTACGGTTCATTTCCAGAAAAGCCACAGTCGAAAAGGATTCCTCGTTAATCCATCTCTCGGCTGGATCCCGCGAGGTCCAAATGCGTACACTCGCTTGGGCAAGATGAATTTTCATATAGTAAAATGGACGAATACATGGGTAAATCACCAAATCCAGCCATGAATCGGGTGTTATGATGCCTTCATCCAAGACATAATGGGACATGAATGCCTGACCTCCTTCGTTGCTAGCTTCTCCCTGATATAGAAATCCAGTTTCGGTCCGCACAAACTCGATCCGCACGATCCGATCGTTCCAATCACGACCCTGCAATTCGAATCGAGTCCCAACAGGTAGATTTAAAACGTACTTTTCCACAAAGGCTGGAAATATTTTTCTAGGTAGCTCAATCCGGTAAAGGGAATAGTTTAACCTCTTTAAAATAGGAATCATCTCTACAGAATCAGAGTCAGCTGAAACTGTAATAATTGGTAGCTATAAATCTGCAAACTTTATAATGTATTGTACCAAAAGACTTGCAACTTTACCTAGTGACATCTAGTCAACTGAAGCTGTAATGAAAAGTTAAAGGAACGATCAAACCTTTATACAGCAACTACAAAAAAAAAAAAAAAAAAAAAAAAAAAAAAAAAATTTTTTTTTTTTTTTTTTTTTTTTTTTTTTTACTTGTAGAGAACAGGATAGACTGTTCATTTACTTTTTCATTTACAAATAGGTTCACACACAAATGTTATTTCTCTTTACTTTTACATTTACAATATTTCATAAACGTGTCTCTTACTTTAAGAATTTCAACGTGTCTCTTACTTTAAGAATTTCAACGTGTCTCTTACTTTTTTTTTTTTTTTTTTTTTTTTTCTCTTACTTTAAGAATTTCAACGTGTCTCTTACTTTAAGAATTTCAACGTGTCTCTTACTTTAAGAATTTCAACGTGTCTCTTACTTTAAGAATTTCAACGTGTCTCTTACTTTAAGAATTTCAACGTGTCTCTTACTTTAAGAATTTCAACGTGTCTCTTACTTTAAGAATTTCAACGTGTCTCTTACTTTAAGAATTTCAACGTGTCTCTTACTTTAAGAATTTCAACGTGTCTCTTACTTTAAGAATTTCAACGTGTCTCTTACTTTAAGAATTTCAACGTGTCTCTTACTTTAAGAATTTCAACGTGTCTCTTACTTTAAGAATTTCAACGTGTCTCTTACTTTAAGAATTTCAACGTGTCTCTTACTTTAAGAATTTCAACGTGTCTCTTACTTTAAGAATTTCAACGTGTCTCTTACTTTAAGAATTTCAACGTGTCTCTTACTTTAAGAATTTCAACGTGTCTCTTACTTTAAGAATTTCAACGTGTCTCTTACTTTAAGAATTTCAACGTGTCTCTTACTTTAAGAATTTCATCGCGTCTCTTACTTTAAGAATTTCACCATATCTCTTTGTTAAACTCTTTTACAGAGAACCATTCTACATGCATCAGATTGCATGGACAGTCAAATTAAATTTGGTAGAGTCACACCGAATCTCTTTGCCCGACCATTTCCATCAGTTGCTCAATATTTTGCACACACATCCACCCATCACCATGGCCGAGATGCCCACTATAGCAAAATAATAGAAACGTTTTCTGGAGCGTTCCATGCATTCATCCAGGGTTTCCATGAAAGATTCGGCCACCTTCAGAGCAATAAATTTAACTTCAAACATTTTCACGGGAAACTTTTCGTACAAGAAGCGTAAATGCAGCATAAATAAAAGGAGGAGGTATGATTCCGTGACCAAGTGTATCTTTCCAGGGGGAGGTTTCAAAGCATCCAGCCATTGTTTCACTTCCGTTTCCATGTTGTTGGGAGGAGATAATTTGTCCACATTCTTTTGTATAATGGCCGCTAGTCTAATATTGACTCGAATGTTGTTGGACATTAAAATGTAATGAATCCATTGGGACAGCTGCAACTGCCGTTGCGAAAGGGGTATTTTTTCTAATGGTAAACGTAAAACTTCCAATTCCTCAGAAAACTCACTGGCCAAGTCCACAAGCATTGTCATGTTTAAAGGTGCCATATAATGGACTTTTTGCCAAACGTTTGACATGAGATGAGGTATGGAGTCAACCAGTAGCTCACCAAGCTTTTAAACTATTCTCTTAAAAAAAAAAAAAAAAAAAAAAAAAAAAAAAAAAAATTTTTTTTTTTTTTTTTTTTTTTTTTTTTTTTTTTTTTAGATTGCTTGTTGTGACACAGACAGAATGTTTGAAATTTTTTCCACAATTGCTCTTATTACAGAGAATTATTTTATTCTGCATGTATCAAATGCTTTGGTTAAATGAATGGTTTTCACAACACGTTATGAAATCCATACTGTGGAGCAACCCTCACACTCGGGGTTTTTCAATTTACATTCGAGTCTCTCATTACGTTTGCGTATGTATGCCTCCAGAATACTTTCTGGTTCCTCTTTGGACGACCCCATGCAATCTTTCAGGTTAGAGTTGTCCCTGGAATCTTTCAGGTTAGAGTTGTCCCTGGAATCTTTCAGGTTAGAGTTGTCCCTGGAATCTTTCAGGTTAGAGTTGTCCCTGGAATCTTTCAGGTTAGAGTTGTCCCTGGAATCTTTCAGGTCGACCTTTGTAGAGCGAGTAGATTCTTCCTCCTCAGGAATACAACTGAGTGACAATCTATTCCAATAACGTTCGTAAATAATTTGGTTTTCGCAAGGCAATTGCAGAAAGATGGGTTTTCCTTTCAGGCGTTCAAGAGGCCAGGTCTTGGGATATACGGGCAAAGGCTTTTCTAGAGGGTTGATGGACAGTGGAGGGTTGAATAAACAGTCTTGAAGGGATGTGTCAGACAAGGGTTTACCTTCCATACAATCGCTCATATCAACATTTGGGAATGGCTCCTGTTCTCCAACTCGAAACAGGCTCTTAAAAGATTTCCATAGCTTCTGGTACCAGCGATCAGAAGACATGATGCGCTTGAAAATAAAAATTGGAATGCCAAGCCAAAGCCAACAATAAAAACTTTGTTGAGAATATTCTGAGACGAGATGGAGGCACAAAGTGTCTCCACGAAAACTTGCAACTTGCATCAAGCTTTCCACTTTTAAAATGTATCCTTAAAAAAAAAAAAAAAAAAAAAAAAAAAAAAAAAAAAAAAAATTTTTTTTTTTTTTTTTTTTTTTTTTTTTTTTTTACTTGTATATATCAGTTTTGGCGGTTGTTTCTTTTACATTTAGAAATAGAATCACACACAAATTTTTTTTCTTGTTACTTTTTTATTCTTTACGAATCACCATGCACCAAATTGCAAGCTTCTCGTTTAGTCAATCGTCTCCACAACAAGTAGGCTTTTGTGATGGCACAACTTTTTCGGTGGCACATTTTGCAGGGATATTTCAATTTATTCGGTTCGGGATCCAAATAAACGTTCATTTGCTCGGGAGCCATTCTTTTCAACGACATTAACAAACCCGCCACATAGACATCCATAACTTTACATTCGACGAGAGCTTCCATCACACGTGTTTCCCATTTGCCCACGAGAGGATATCGAAACCAGAGCGTGTCCATGACCACCACACATTCCGATTCGTCTACCGCCAACGCTGCCAATCCTCCTGGTTGATGGCGAGATATAAACTGAACGGGAGGTTCAGCATTTACCCAAGACGTGGATTCCATAGCATCCATGATCTATCCACCTTGTTTAATACAGTGGTTAAATGTAGCGGTTAAATGGCAGTTTTAGTGGTTAAATATAACGATTAAATGTAGTGGTTAAATAGCAGTTATAGTGGTTAAATATAACGATTAAATGTGGTTAAATAGCAGTTATAGTGGCTAAATATAACGATTAAATGTAGTGGTTAAATGCTTTTAGCAACAAAAGCTTTAAAGGTTTTAAGCTTTCCATTTAGAAATGAATCAATTCAATGACGATTCGCCCTCCGTCGCACATTTCTTGACACTTTCCTCCTTGGTGTCTTCCTCAGCGGGCCTCTTCTTTTTCGTCTTGTCCAGCTGTTCTCGACGCCATTCGGCCAGGTCGGCCGTTTGCCCACGTACATACTCGACGTACATGTCTTTATACTCGGTGTGGGTGCAGGTTTCATTAAAAATGCTTTCCAAAAATGATCGGCATTCTTGGGGTGTATTCACCACGTCATAGCGGTACAACAGGCGGACGGCTCGGACGTGTTTGCCACGCAAATCTTGGGCGTCGTATCGAAACAATTCCACATATTTCTTGGGATCGTCTCCCTGGTAGCCATCCATGGCAAAGAATTCGTAAATGGTTTTGGGATCCGTGACTTTGTTCAAAATACTCCCCAATTTGATCAAATCCGAAGATCGGACATAATCTCGACCCAAAATACGTTCAACACAATGTTGTTCGTCCAAGGTGGCATTTTTGGAACGTTGCGTCCAGATTTTGAGCAAATCCTGGTGAAGATTCGAATCCATCAGGTAGGGAGCCTGGCGAGACAATTCCAAGACATGGGACCAGGGTAGATGGAAAGAATCAGACACTCTCTTCAAGATGCGTGTGACAAGAGTCTCATAGGTGAGATGTGGATTGTCAGAGGTTTCAATCTCTCGTGCAAAGAGACCGTAGGGTGAAAATTGTTTGTCCTCCATGATACTTGATTGTAGAGTAAACGTCAAGCGTTTGACTTTTAAACTATCATACCAAAAAAAAAAAAAAAAAAAAAAAAAAAAAAAAAAATTTTTTTTTTTTTTTTTTTTTTTTTTTTTTTTTTATAGTAAGCTTGAAGAATTTTCATTTTACAGCTTGGCAAGTATGATGGCAGAAATCTGGTGAAAGGATATTTACTTGAACAAGTGTTGTGAAAGATATTACTAGCAAGTGTGCTGAAAGAATTTACTTGGCAAGTGTGCTGAAAGATTATCAAATGTGACAAGGTATATTGTTTTTACGTGTCGGGAACCACTACCATAACTTTTGGATTCAATGATCGCAAGACATGAATCGTTTGAGGCATCCGAGTAAACACTTTGGATGAATTTTGTTTATTGTTGAAATTGCTTTTAAACTCAGACTCGGTCACCATTTGAAAAAATTTTTCTCTGGGTGATTCCATTGTTTCCTCCATAGTCTCATCACCAGAGGCTTCCCTAGTTTCATTGGGAGCCTCGTCACCAGAGTCTTCCCTGGTTTCATTGCGAGTCTCGTCATCAGGGGCTTCCCTGGTTTCATTGCGAGTCTCATCACGAGAGGCTTCCTCCGTTTCGTCTCGAGTCTCATCACCAGAGACTTCCATTGTTTCGTCTCGAGTCTCGTCATTTTGACCCTCCCTAGTCATTTCTCGTTGAATATTTAGAATAGCTTCCTTCGTTTCGTCTCGAGTCTCGTCATTTTGACCCTCCCTAGTCATTTCTCGTTGAATATTTAGAATCGCATCCTTTGTTTCATCCACCCTAGGTTTTAGAGAGGCAGGGGAGAGGTATTGCTTCAAGAGTTGCATTTCCATTTCTCGCTGCCTTTCCACGTCTGTAATAAATTCTCGTATCCATTGAGACACGTTGACTGTGTGTTCGTGAGGGCTCTCGACCACTACCAATTTCGGGGAGGGTTTGTAGGAACGTTCAAATAATCGGGGACCCATCACATAGGCCCATCCAGTATCGAGGGCGTTGGAAAATCTTTCGGCCATGGGTACATTTTCACGGTACAGAATTCGATAAGCCACGTCCCTGGGGACCAACTGGGCCCGTTCAGTCTGTGTGGGAAAGATTTGGAAAGAGGGTAACACGTCTCGTCCCCGGACCAGGTCATGCAGAAAACGTTTGGCAAAGGCACTGCCATTTCTTTTACCGAGCAGGTGGGCGAGATCAAAGATGCGGAAATATAATAAACTATCGGCACCTACCAAGACACCCAGAAAGGGGCCGTGGGAGTGGAGAGCCAGCTGAAACCACATGATGAGAGAAGTGTGAATCTAGATGCTGCAAACGATGCACGAGCAAATTTTTTGTCTGTTTGCAGATTAATCCACAATTACTCTTGCAGAGCTTTTAAGTTACCATGATAAAAAAAAAAAAAAAAAAAAAAAAAAAAAAAAAATTTTTTTTTTTTTTTTTTTTTTTTTTTTTCATAACTTGTAACTTGTGCTAACAACTGTAATCAAAAATTCATAGTAAAAAGATATTGTTTTGAGAGCTTTGATGTAATCGGTAGTCAAATACTTTTGGGGGTTTCACAATACAGGTGTAAATGTCCACAACTCTCCATTCGGTAGTCGGGCTGTCCTTGTCGGTATTCTCGTGCCACGTTCCAATTCCCTGTGTAATCCACTACTGGATGGAGAGGATGAAGCATGTACCCTTTGCAATACGGTGGGCAAGGGCACTTTAGTAAAATTTGGAGTAGGCTTCACTATAGCGACGGGTCGTTGAACATTGGAATCTCTTTCTTTCCACGTAAAATGCATTTCGTTTTGAAAATGTCTTTGACTCTGCTCCTCTTTACTAAAAGGCATCGTATAAGGTGCACTCTGATTGTTACTCTTGTTTTGGCGCATGACCCACAAATTCATGATTCTTGCTTTGCTTACTCATCTTTCTCCTCCAGCAATTGGTTCAAGCTAGTAATGATTCGTTTGCCCTGTGATTGAGCGTGTCTCACAGGTTTCATTTGCAGATACGCTTCCAATTGCCAAAGATGTGGGTTTTTGCGATGGATACTCCAAAAAGTTTGAGAGTACGACCTTACGCAAACGGTGATGGTGTGAAATTTCAGTTCCAAACTAGGATAATGATAGATGAACGAACGTAGGATCAAATTACGCATAGCCGCGGGGGTCACAATGCCATCCTCAGTTACATAGGGTGCTACCAAAGGATGGTTTTCTTTGTAAAAGAATCCAGTTTCGGTACGTTCAAATTTGATATTCACAAAACCATGGATTTTGGAAGCATATCCATAAAATTCCAGATGAGTACCAACTCGACAAGGTAAAATTTGATTTTCCACCAAGATGGGAAATGTGACCTTGGGAACAATAATGAAGTAATAATGGTCCGACTTGAAAATTTCAATCATGATGAAAGTGTTGAATGTAAGACTCGGCTCTCAGTACTTAAGTGATACACAAAAAAAAAAAAAAAAAAAAAAAAAAAAAAAAAAATTTTTTTTTTTTTTTTTTTTTTTTTTTTTTTTTTTTTTTAGTGTATAGTTTGTAATTTGTTCTCTGACAAAAGTTTTGCACAACAAAACAAAATGATGATTTTTCTTGCCATCATTTGGGAGCAAACAAATACCTTTGGTTCCATCTTGACCAAACTCTGGATTGTCGTTTCAACACGAGAATCTGGTTTCTCTATTGTTTCATCCAATTTCATGGGAATAGAAGAGCACGTTGTTTCCTCAGATTCCATGGGAATGGATGAGTTGGTTGTTTCATCCGATTCCATGGGAATGGAGGAATTTAATAACGTTCTTTCATCCGATTCCACGGGAATGGATGAGTTCAATGACGTTCTTTCATCCGATTCCATGAGAATAGATGAGTTCAATGACGTTCTTTCATCCGATTCCACGGGAATGGATGAGTTCAATGACGTTCTTTCATCCGATTCTATGGGGAGGGAGGAATTCAATGAGGTGGCTTCAACAGAGTAATCGTGGTCAGAAAAATTTATCTCTATTCTTTCATCAGACTCCATGGTCAAGTCAACCATTTCACTAGATTCCACGGTCAGGGCAGCAGTTTCATGAGTGACCAGGAAAGCAGTCTCCCCACTCGTGAGGCAAGCAGTTTCACCCGTCGTAAGGCAAGTGGTTTCAATCACGGGTTGAGATACATTGTGAGGATCGGATAAAATTGAGTCGAAAAATAATTCTTCTTTCGGGTTGGGGTAATCTGTGGAGATTGGAGCTTTCACTGGAATCCATTTTTGAGATTTGACTTCTTCTCGACGAACTCTGTACACATCGAGTTTGAAACGATGAATCCACTCGGGTATAAACACACTTTTAGCGTCAGGCAAGTCCACCAGGGTCAAGGTAGGACCCTTTTTAAACTTGTCGGTAATCTTTCGCATACCTGATGGGTGAGCATAGCCCATGGTGAGGGCCTTTAAGAATAAATCTCTCATCGTGACATTTTCAGAATGCAGGATGGAAAACAATCCTTGGATGTTGACTAAACGGGTATTGTGGATAGTCTTGGGATACAAACGATGAGAAGGTAAGACATTTTTGCATGGAAACACAAAGGAAGTAAACTTGGAGTGAATATGGCGAATCTTTAACAGTTGACCAAGATCCCAAACACGAAAGTACAAAAGACCATCCACCCCAATCAAGACTTGGACTGGGGGGGCTGAAGCATTAAGAGCCAACTGGAACCACATGGCAAGATGTTGAGCTGCAGTTCATAAAGTGTTTTATACTAAGCATCGTAAAAAAAAAAAAAAAAAAAAAAAAAAAAAAAAAAAAATTTTTTTTTTTTTTTTTTTTTTTTTTTTTTAAATATGAAAGATACAACTTTAAACTTACAAAGTTTATTGTTTTCAAGCTTGCAGATCACACAAAGGCAGTTCATGTTTGTAGATTAAAAAAGTCAATTAAGGCTTGCAGATCACACAAAGGCAGTTCAGGCTTGTATATTAAAAAAGTCAATTAAGGCTTGCAGATCACACAAAGGCAGTTCAGGCTTGTAGATTAAAAAAGTCAATTAAGGCTTGCAGATCACACAAAGGCAGTTCAGGCTTGTAGATTAAAAAAGTCAATTAAGGCTTGCAGATCACACAAAGGCAGTTCAGGCTTGTAGATTAAAAAAGTCAATTCCGGCTGGCAGCTAACACACAGACGTTACGCATTTGGTTCTTCTTCCCTCCAGCGGAAACACTTTATCATTTCGTGGACCATGATATCGGCGCGGTGTTCTTTTCCCACATATTGCATCACGTCGGGAAGGAGGCGGTCTAAATACATAAACGTCGCCAGATCCGTGGCTCCAATCGAAAGGTCCCATCCATGATTGTCCCTTTCCAGGTAGTCTTTTAATAAACGAGACTGTAAAAAGTGTTCCAGCTCCTCTTGGGGGACTCGAACAATGTCGTGATGATCCCAACCTTCATCTTCTGTCATGAGGGAATGGGAATGCTTTAAATTTTTTACAATGTCCTGGTATGAAAATGCTTGCAGGCTTTCCAGACTCGGGCGAATCTCAATTTGCTTGTTGTCGAATGGACTGGCAAAAAAGATGCGACAAGGCACCCATTGTCTTTGATAGCGCATCCACTCAATGGAAACGAAATAGTCGCAATTGGGTCGGCTGGCCATGACTGGAACAAGAACTGGAGCAGCAAGGAGATGCGTTTGAGAGGCAATGAGCAGCTGATGTAAAGTCGTTGAGACGTGTGCTCGCTTATAAAGGCACCAAGCAAAAAAAAAAAAAAAAAAAAAAAAAAAAAAAAAAATTTTTTTTTTTTTTTTTTTTTTTTTTTTTTTTTTTTTTTTGCAATGATGGTATCAAGCTTCAAGAGTCTTCTTCATCGATGGAATTGAGCAAGCTTTGTATCAATTGTTCCATCGTGCCTGGTATAAACTCCAACTCTGCTGTCGCGTCATCCTCGGAAAGACTTTCAGATATCATGTCATCCTCGGAAAGACTTTCAGATATCATGTCAGATTCAGAATCCGAATATGGATAGCCATCAGAATTTGAATTAGTTTCAGAATCCGTGTCGGAGATTACAGCTTCCGCGTCAGAACCAACAATGTCTCGTAAAACGCTAAAGGCGAATCCAGAGGGACCACACCCAATTCGAGTTTTATCTCTTTTGCGTATTTTACCACGACAATAAGGACATGTATCTTTTTGGCTCTCCACCCATTGTTGTAAACACTTTGAATGAAACGTGTGTTTGCATAGAATCAGGGTGTAGAGTTCAGAATCATCATCACAGCTCAAACATATGGAGCAATTCATTTCAGCTTCATTGTTGGAATGTGACATCTTTGACCCTAGAAATGGATCCAAGCACATGGAATGTGCCTTACGATTTCTGGAGGGTCCCAGTGAAACCAACTTGTTTCACCAAAATGAAAAAATTATCCACGGGTGACAAAAGAATGTCGGGTGTCTTGTGATGTACTGCGAGAGATGGAGGCATATTGAATCATATTCGCTTTAAAAGTCCAAGCAGATGACATCGAGCTTTAAACATATAAAGCATTACTAAAAAAAAAAAAAAAAAAAAAAAAAAAAAAAAAAAAAAATTTTTTTTTTTTTTTTTTTTTTTTTTTTTTTTTTTTTTTTAACAATATATCTCAAGGTAGCAGCTTTGCGAATTTCTTTTGTTGGTTCTTAGTGAAGCAGGACATGTCTATCACGACGCTTTACAAGCTCATCAATTCCTCTTCGAATATTGTCGTTCGTTGTCCAATTTGTTTTGAATCCATGACCTTTGGACAATACTATCATAGACATGCTTTGAAAGAACATTCTTTAAAGAATCGTAAAGAGTGCGTTTTTTGCCTGGGAATGACATCTTGGCCTCATGGGCAAAGAATGAAACGTGAGAATGTGCAACATGTCTTGGAATGCTTAAAGCGTTTCGTAAACCCCCCAAACAATGCCTCCCTTAGAATGAATTATGATGAAATGGATGAAGAAATTTGTGAATGTCAACATTTTGTTTCAATCCCACGTGATAGTTGGGTCGATCCAAAGATGGGAACAATGCAATTTTGTACAAATCATTATTTGAAAAACCTGAAATGTGGAGAGCGATGGAGTGAAATTTACTGAGAGTATGGTTTGGGCGAAGATGTTTACGGAATCATTCAACGTTATCGGAAAAAGACTTGAATTGGTTTCACATCATGGTGAAACATGACGCGTTTCCCATATTCTACCGCGAAATAGAAACTATTCAAAATGAAATTGTTGTTCTTCCTTTCTGGTGTCTGTGTGATGGGTTGATGGCGGGAATGCTAGAGTACAGCATCGGCACATGATTTTAGCGTGTGAGCTAGATGGTCAGTTTGAGTTGTTTGGACGAAAAAATTTAGATATAATTATTCCAAATAATGGTATGGCCAAAAGACGCATCAAAATTGAGAGTGTATTTCATTTGTACGAACGATGTGTAGTAGTCGAAGAGAGCTTCCTGTGATGGAAGAATTTTGAAAAATTTGAAAGATTCCAATAAAACTTCCCATTTTACATCATCGTCCCATGCACGACCATAGTATTGCGTTTCTCTGTACCTTATTTCCAGGTGGGGTTGAAAGGTTACTCATGGAACCAAAATGGAGGTAAAAAGGTGGTGGATTGGGAAGAAGTAGCCGTGCGTGTAAGCGACTTGCATCGTCACTTAAAATGGGGTGTATCCATCAAAGTGATTGGTTGGAAGCATTTATACTGTGCCATTCCCCTTGACCGACGGTTCAAACCTACTGAGGAAGAAACACCTCTATATTGAGTTGTGTAAACAATAAGAAAATGTATTTGAGTCAATAAAAACTGGAATCGAGAAGATGTGTTCTTTAAGATGCCTCCGAGATGAAATGTATACTTTGTCACCCGCACACAAAAACCATGAATCAAATTAAAACAGTGAAAATAAAACTATAATAGAACGAAACTTTTACTGGCAAAATAAATTGGCTGTTTGTTTTGTCGAACGAGATGTCATGAGAAAGAAAATGCTTGCTTGACAGCAAGACAACAAAAGTAAATTGTAAGTACACATTAAAAAAAAAAAATAAAAAAAAAAAAAAAAAAAAAAAAAAAAAAAAATTTTTTTTTTTTTTTTTTTTTTTTTTTTTTTTT
>BMAO01010091.1:0-10904 GCA_019973975.1 Trichonephila clavata
GCCCGAATTTGACATCCACATCTGCTGATCTGATGAAACCATGGGATAATCCCTAAGACTTTCTTTCCAGAGCTCTTATGACTTTATTTTTTTCCCTCTTATACTCAAGGAAATTTGAACTTTAAAATTTGTTTAACTTTTTTTTTTCTTTTCAGTTGTAGTATTTGTATAATTTTACTTGCATATTTTCCAGCCTGGTCGGGGACGACCACATCAGGATGACGAGTGTTGTATACGCTCAGGTGACACCAGCGCCACTCTCTGTACCCCGGATGTAAGCGGAGAAGGGTAGACTTACTGTTCTCCCAGCAGCGCACGCCTAGTCAGGTTTAACAACCTGTAGATGTCATTAAATATCCTTAAACTTTAACGTCTCTCTTTCATTCAACATACCCTAGACACCACCCTCTCTGTTACATATATATATATATATGCCTTTTTTGATAAAATGAAAAGTCTAGCTCTGTTAAAGTTGTATGCAGTCACATTACATATTCTATCAAATTATTTGGAAGAGTCAGAAATGAAGAAATTTTACTGGGATAAAACATGTCTGTTTTTAGAAATACTTAAGATGCTTTTATAATTGAAGGGGAAAATTACTGTTGCAATTTTATTACAGATATTTCCTAACAATAATATTTTTGGCGAGATATATATTTTGTTATAAGTAAGGAATTAGTAGTTGGGGTAAATTATTATTTGAAAGTGATTTGAAATTAACAAAATTAAAAAATGGATAATTATAAAACATTAAAGCTAATATATTTTTTTATCAAACGTAGTTATTGCGGTGAAAACCAACAATTTATTTACTGAAAGATGATATGATCGTAATTTTTATTAATACAATGAACAAAAAATAATTCAGTAATTCATTCGCAAACGATATCCAAAGACAAAGTAAAGCGATTTTAATACAATAAAACGTCAGCTTCTCACTTTCTCTCTTAAGCGAAAACGGTGGGTTTAAGCAGAGTAATGCTTTGTAGACACAATAAATACGTCAGCTTTCTAAACGAAGACGGTGTCTGAAGACAAAATAATGCTATGTTCCAGTATCCTGAGCAAAGAAAGTTTCCTGAGGCGGGTAAGGCTGTGCGTCAGTATCCGTAATGAATGAGGGTGACCAAAGACAGGTAAATGAGGTTAAAGGTATACGGATACAATATAAACGTGAGCTTCCTTAGCGAGGAAAGTTTCCAAGACAGGGTAATGTTACGAGTCAGCCTCCTAAATGAAAGCACTCTCCAAAGACAGGGTAATGCTACGAGTCAGCCTCCTAAATGAAAGCACTCTCCAAAGACAGGGTAATGCTACGAGTCAGCATCCTAAAATGAAAGCAACTCTCCAAAGACAGGGTAATGCTACGAGTCAGCCTCCTAAATGAAAGCACTTTTCTTCAAAGACAGGGTAATGCTACGAGTCAGCTCCTAAATGAAAGCACTCTCAAAGACAGGGTAATGCTACGAGTCAGCCTCCTAAATGAAAGCACTCTCCAAAGACAGGGTAATGCTACGAGTCAGCCTCCTAAATGAAAGCACTCTCCAAAGACAGGGTAATGCTACGAGTCAGCCTCCTAAATGAAAGCACTCTCCAAAGACAGGGTAATGCTACGAGTCAGCCTCCTAAATGAAGCACTCTCCAAAGACAGGGTAATGCTACGAGTCAGCCTCCTAAATTGACAAGCACTCTCCAAAGACAGGTGTAAGTGCTTGACGAGTCAGGCCTCCTAAATGAAAGCACTCTCCAAAGACAGGCGTTAATGCTGCTACGAGTCAGCCTTCCTAAATGAAAGCACTCTCCAAAGACAGGGTAATGCTACGAGTCAGCATCCTAAATGAAAGCACTCTCCAAAGACAGGGTAATGCTACGAGTCAGCCTCCTAAATGAAAACACTCTCCAAAGACAGGGTAAAGCTAAGAGTCAGCCTCCTAAATGGAAAGCACTCTCCAAAGTACCAGGAGCTAAATAATGCTAACGAGTCAGCCTCCTAAATGAAAGCACTCTCCAAAGACAGGGTAATGCTAGATCACCTCCAAGAAGATCTCAATGCTACGAGTCAGCATCCTAAATGAAAGCACTCTCCAAAGACAGGGTAATGCTACGAGTCAGCCTCCTAAATGAAAAGCACTCTCCAAAGACAGGGTAATGCTACGAGTCAGCCTCCTAAATGAAGCACTCTCCAAAGACAGGGTAATGCTACGAGTCAGCATCCTAAGATATGCAGGATGGATCACCAAAGACAGGGTAAAGCTATGAGTCAGCATTCTAAATGAGGACAGTCTCCAAAGAAACGGTAAAGCTTTGAGTCAACATCCTAAATGAGAATGGTCTCGAAAGACTGGGTAAAGGTAAATGAACACAACAATAAAGCTTCGAAAGTGACGACGGTTTCCTAAGACAAGGTATAGCTATATTAATATGATGAAAACGTCAGATTCTATCGTTTTTACTCAGAAAGGGTTTAATGATATAATCGATTCGCTATCGTACAGTATTTGTGTGTTTAAACTTATTTTTAGTTATTTTTAGACAGTTTTAAATGAAAAAAAAACAAGATATAAATCATTGGCATGGCCAAGTAATTTTAGTGCGTTTTTCACATGTTGTATTTTACAATAATGCAACTTTTTACTAACAGAAAGTAGTACTATACTTAAAAATGTTTTTTTTTTAAAATTTTAAATTATTAAATTTAAATATGATTCGGCTCATCTAGGGCACAAATGCGACCAAATGCCGAAAATCAGAGGTCAATCGGTTAATTATTGGCTGAGAAAACGGTACGACAAAATATGGAACGAAGACGAGGACGAAATTTGCGTCCTAATAGCGCTTTTTTTACACTACGTGAAAAAAATGCTAAAAAGCTTTTGATGTATCTCAGTAGTGGTATATTTTATTATTTCATCAACATATTTTTAAAAAAAATAATTGAGCTATTGAAGGTTGTATATGCCGTTAACTTTAATTAAACAAGTACAAAATATTTAAATCCGTACAATCAGAAGTCATTTCAATTCTTCAAGCTTTTAAGGTTCCATGCCATACTCGAGATAGTAATATACCAAAATCTAGTCTTCGCTCTTTTGGTCAATTCTTTTTAAGGGATTGAATTTCTTTTTTCGTACCTTAGTTAAGATTTTACTGATTTCGCCCAGTGGGAAATGTGATAAATCTGGTAAAGACTCAACAACTTTTTCTCAAAAAAGTAATAAATTGTGTGGTGAATTCCAACTCTGTCATGAAGAATTCTTTTTTTAGCGCGTTTTTCACGTAGTGTAAAAAAAAGCGCTATTAGGACGCAAATTTCGACTTCGTCCTCGTTTTCGTTCCATATTTTGTCGTACCTTTTACTCAGCCAATAATAATTAACCGATTGACCTCGGGTTTTTGGCATTTGGTCGCATTTGGGCCCTAGATGAGTGGAATCATATTTAAATTTAATAATTTAAAAAAATTAAATTTTTTTTTAAAGTATAGTACTATTTTCTGTTAGTAAAAAGTTTAATAGTTGCATTATTGTAAAATACAGTTAAATACATGCAACGTTAATACCAGTCCTAACAAAGCTTTCACTTGAAGATCCCAATAAATGGTATAAACACGTATCATCAGTTCAACGAATAATTAACAGAACTGTTTCCATAGACACCAAATATACACCATTTGAACTTTTAACAGGCGTCAAAATGAAAAATAAAGATGACATCAAAATCAAAGCCATTCTCGAGGAAGAAAATTTCCAATTATCTTTACAGAATAAACAACAAATGAGAGAAGATGCCAAATCCAATATCCTGAAATTACAAGAACAAAGTAGACTACACTACAATAAACATCGCAAAGAAGCAAGAAAATACAAAGAAGGTGACAGAATTGCAATCAAGAAAACCCAGGTTGGAGTAGGTGTGAAATTGCGACCAAAATATTTTGGCCCATATGAAGTCGTGAAAGTTCGTCCAAACGACAGGTACGATGTAAAGAAAATAGGAAGACAAGAAGGCCCGAATTTGACATCCACATCTGCTGATCTGATGAAACCATGGGATAATCCCTAAGACTTTTCTTTCCAGAGCTCTTATGACTTTATTTTTTTCCCTCTATATACTCAAGGAAATTTGAACTTTAAAAATTTGTTTAATCTTTTTTTTCTTCTTTTCAGTTGTAGTATTTGTATAATTTTTACTTGCATATTTTCCAGCCTGGTCGGGGACCGACCACATCAGGATGGAGGAGTGTTGTATACGCTCAGGTGACACCAGCGCCACTCTCTGTAACCCGGATGTAAGCGGGAGAAGGGGTAGACTTACTGTTCTCCCAGCAGCGCACGCCTAGTCAGGTTTAACAACCTGTAGATGTCATTAAATATCCTTAAACTTTAACGTCTCTCTTTCATTCAACATACCCCTAGACACCACCCTCTCTGTTACATATATATATATATATATGCCTTTTTTTGATAAAATGGAAAAGTCTAGCTCTGTTAAAGTTGTATGCAGTCACATTACATATTCTATCAAATTATTTGGAAGAGTCAGAAATGAAGAAATTTTTACTGGGATAAATAACATGTCTGTTTTTAGAAATACTTAAGATGCTTTTATAATTGAAGGGGGAAAATTACTGTTGCAATTTTATTACAGATATTTCCTAACAATAATATTTTGGCGAGATATATATTTGTTATAAGTAAGGAATTAGTAGTTGGGGTAAATTATTATTTGAAAGTGATTTGAAATTAACAATTAAAAAATGGATAATTATAAAACATTAAAGCTAATATATTTTTTATCAAACGTAGTTATTGCGGTGAAAACCAACAATTTATTTACTGAAAGATGATATGATCATATTTTTATTAATACAATGAACAAAAAATAATTCAGTAATTCATTCGCAAACGATATCCAAAGACAAAGTAAAGCGATTTTAATACAATAAAAACGTCAGCTTCTCACTTTCTCTCTTAAGCGAAAACGGTGGGTTTAAGCAGAGTAATGCTTTGTAGACACAATAAATACGTCAGCTTTCTAAACGAAGACGGTGTCTGAAGACAAAATAATGCTATGTTCCAGTATCCTGAGCAAAGAAAGTTTCCTGAGGCAGGGTAAGGCTGTGCGTCAGTATCCGTAATGAATGAGGGTGACCAAAGACAGGTAAATGAGGGTAAAGGTATACGGATACAATATAAACGTGAGCTTCCTTAGCGAGGACAGTTTCCAAGACAGGGTAATGTTACGAGTCAGCCTCCTAAATGAAAGCACTCTCCAAAGACAGGGTAATGCTACGAGTCAGCCTCCTAAATGAAGCACTCTCCAAAGACAGGGTAATGCTACGAGTCAGCATCCTAAATGAGGATGGTCACCAAAGACAGGGTAAAGCTATGAGTCAGCATTCTAAATGAGGACAGTCTCCAAAGAAACGGTAAAGCTTTGAGTCAACATCCTAAATGAGAATGGTCTCGAAAGACTGGGTAAAGGTAAATGAACACAACAATAAAGCTTCGAAAGTGACGACGGTTTCCTAAGACAAGGTATAGCTATATTAATATGATGAAAACGTCAGATTCTATCGTTTTTACTCAGAAAGGGTTTAATGATATAATCGATTCGCTATCGTACAGTATTTGTGTGTTTAAACTTATTTTTAGTTATTTTTAGACAGTTTTAAATGAAAAAAAAACAAGATATAAATCATCGGCATGGCCAAGTAATTTTAGTGCGTTTTTCACATGTTGTATTTTACAATAATGCAACTTTTTACTAACAGAAAGTAGTACTATACTTAAAAATGTTTTTTTTTAAAATTTTAAATTATTAAATTTAATTATGATTCGGCTCATCTAGGGCACAAATGCGACCAAATGCCGAAAATCAGAGGTCAATCGGTTAATTATTGGCTGAGGAAACGGTACGACAAAATATGGAACGAAGACGAGGACGAAATTTGCGTCCTAATAGCGCTTTTTTTACACTACGTGAAAAAAATGCTAAAAAGCTTTTGATGTATCTCAGTAGTGGTATATTTTATTATTTCATCAACATATTTTTAAAAAAAATAATTGAGCTATTGAAGGTTGTATATGCCGTTAACTTTAATTAAACAAGTACACAAAATATTTAAATCCGTACAATCAGAAGTCATTTCAATTCTTCAAGCTTTTAAGGTTCCATGCCATACTCGAGATAGTAATATACCAAAATCTAGTCTTCGCTCTTTTGGTCAATTCTTTTTAAGGGATTGAATTTCTTTTTTCGTACCTTAGTTAAGATTTTACTGATTTCGCCCAGTGGGAAATGTGATAAATCTGGTAAAGACTCAACAACTTTTTCTCAAAAAAGTAATAAATTGTGTGGTGAATTCCAACTCTGTCATGAAGAATTCTTTTTTTAGCGCGTTTTTCACGTAGTGTAAAAAAAAGCGCTATTAGGACGCAAATTTCGACTTCGTCCTCGTTTTCGTTCCATATTTTGTCGTACCTTTTACTCAGCCAATAATAATTAACCGATTGACCTCGGGTTTTTGGCATTTGGTCGCATTTGGGCCCTAGATGAGTGGAATCATATTTAAATTTAATAATTTAAAAAAAATTAAATTTTTTTTTAAAGTATAGTACTATTTTCTGTTAGTAAAAAGTTTAATAGTTGCATTATTGTAAAATACAGTTAAATACATGCAACGTTAATACCAGTCCTAACAAAGCTTTCACTTGAAGATCCCAATAAATGGTATAAACACGTATCATCAGTTCAACGAATAATTAACAGAACTGTTTCCATAGACACCAAATATACACCATTTGAACTTTTAACAGGCGTCAAAATGAAAAATAAAGATGACATCAAAATCAAAGCCATTCTCGAGGAAGAAAATTTCCAATTATCTTTACAGAATAAACAACAAATGAGAGAAGATGCCAAATCCAATATCCTGAAATTACAAGAACAAAGTAGACTACACTACAATAAACATCGCAAAGAAGCAAGAAAATACAAAGAAGGTGACAGAATTGCAATCAAGAAAACCCAGGTTGGAGTAGGTGTGAAATTGCGACCAAAATATTTTGGCCCATATGAAGTCGTGAAAGTTCGTCCAAACGACAGGTACGATGTAAAGAAAATAGGAAGACAAGAAGGCCCGAATTTGACATCCACATCTGCTGATCTGATGAAACCATGGGATAATCCCTAAGACTTTTCTTTCCAGAGCTCTTATGACTTTATTTTTTTCCCTCTATATACTCAAGGAAATTTGAACTTTAAAAATTTGTTTAATCTTTTTTTTCTTCTTTTCAGTTGTAGTATTTGTATAATTTTTACTTGCATATTTTCCAGCCTGGTCGGGGACCGACCACATCAGGATGGACGAGTGTTGTATACGCTCAGGTGACACCAGCGCCACTCTCTGTAACCCGGATGTAAGCGGGAGAAGGGGTAGACTTACTGTTCTCCCAGCAGCGCACGCCTAGTCAGGTTTAACAACCTGTAGATGTCATTAAATATCCTTAAACTTTAACGTCTCTCTTTCATTCAACATACCCCTAGACACCACCCTCTCTGTTACATATATATATATATATGCCTTTTTTTGATAAAATGGAAAAGTCTAGCTCTGTTAAAGTTGTATGCAGTCACATTACATATTCTATCAAATTATTTGGAAGAGTCAGAAATGAAGAAATTTTTACTGGGATAAATAACATGTCTGTTTTTAGAAATACTTAAGATGCTTTTATAATTGAAGGGGGAAAATTACTGTTGCAATTTTATTACAGATATTTCCTAACAATAATATTTTGGCGAGATATATATTTGTTATAAGTAAGGAATTAGTAGTTGGGGTAAATTATTATTTGAAAGTGATTTGAAATTAACAATTAAAAAATGGATGATTATAAAACATTAAAGCTAATATATTTTTTATCAAACGTAGTTATTGCGGTGAAAACCAACATTTATTTACTGAAAGATGATATGATCGTATTTTTATTAATACAATGAACAAAAAATAATTCAGTAATTCATTCGCAAACGATATCCAAAGACAAAGTAAAGCGATTTTAATACAATAAAAACGTCAGCTTCTCACTTTCTCTCTTAAGCGAAAACGGTGGGTTTAAGCAGAGTAATGCTTTGTAGACACAATAAATACGTCAGCTTTCTAAACGAAGACGGTGTCTGAAGACAAAATAATGCTATGTTCCAGTATCCTGAGCAAAGAAAGTTTCCTGAGCAGGGTAAGGCTGTGCGTCAGTATCCGTAATGAATGAGGGTGACCAAAGACAGGTAAATGAGGGTAAAGGTATACGGATACAATATAAACGTGAGCTTCCTTAGCGAGGACAGTTTCCAAGACTAGGGTAATGTTACGAGTCAGCCTCCTAAATGAAAGCACTCTCCAAAGACAGGGTAATGCTACGAGTCAGCACTCCTAAATGAAAGCACTCTCCAAAGACAGGGTAATGCTACGAGTCAGCCATCCTAAATGAAAGCACTCTCCAAAGACAGGGTAATGCTACGATGAATGCACTCTCCAAAGAAGCAAGACAGGGTAATGCTACGAGTCAGCCCCTAATGAAGCATCTCAAAAGACAAGGACCTCAAAAAAATCCAAAGACAGGGTATGCTACGAGTCAGCTCCTAAATAAAACATCTCCAAAGACAGGGTAATGCTACGAGTCAGCCTCCTAAATGAAAGCACTCTCCAAAGACAGGGTAATGCTACGAGTCAGCATCCTAAATGAAAGCACTCTCCAAAGACAGGGTAATGCTACGAGTCAGCCTCCTAAATGAAGCATCTCCAAGACAGGGTAAGCTACGAGTCAGCCTCCTAAATGAAAGCACTCTCCAAAGACAGGTAATGCTACGAGTCAGCATCCTAAATGAAAGCACTCTCCAAGACAGGGTAATGCTACGAGTCAGCCTCCTAAATGAAGCAATCTCCAAAGACAGGGTAATGCTACGAGTCAGCCTCCTAAATGAAAGCACTCTCCAAGAGACAGGGTAATGCTACGAGTCAGCCTCCTAAATGAAAGCACTCCCAAAGACAGGGTAATGCTACGAGTCAGCCTCCTAAATGAAAGCACTCTCCAAAGACAGGTAATTAGATCAGAAAAAATACTAAATGAAAGCACTCTCAAAACAGGGTAAGCTAAGAGTCACTCCTAAAGAAGCACTCTCAAAGACAGGTAATGTACGAGTCAAAGAAACATCAAAAAATGAACAGCCTCCAAAAAGAAAAAAACAGGTAATGCTACGAGTCAGCCTCCTAAATGGAAGCACTCTCCAAAAACAGGGTAATGCTACGAGTCAGCATCCTAAATGAAAGCACTCTCCAAAGACAGGGTAATGCTACGAGTCAGCTCCTAAGAAGCACCTCCAAAGACAGGATAATGTACGAGTCAGCATCCTAAATGAAAGCACTCTCCAAAGACAGGATAATGCTACGAGTCAGCTCCTAAATGAAAGCACTCTCCAAAGACAGGGTAATGCTACGAGTCAGCCTCCTAAATGAAAGCACTCTCCAAGACAGGGAATGCTACGAGTCAGCCTCCTAAATGAAAGCACTCTCCAAAGACAGGGTAATGCTACGAGTCAGCCTCCTAAATGAAAGCACTCTCCAAAGACAGGGTAATGCTACGAGTCAGCATCCTAAATGAGGATGGTCACCAAAGCAGGGTAAAGCTATGAGTCAGCATTCTAAATGAGACAAGTCTACAAAGAAACGGTAAAGCTTTGAGTCAACATCCTAAATGAGAATGGTCTCGAAAGACTGTGTAAAGGTAAATGAACACAACAATAAAGCTTCGAAAGTGACGACGGTTTCCTAAGACAAGGTATAGCTATATTAATATGATGAAAACGTCAGATTCTATCGTTTTTACTCAGAAAGGGTTTAATGATGTAATCGATTCGCTATCGTACAGTATTTGTGTGTTTAAACTTATTTTAGTTATTTTTAGACAGTTTTAAATGAAAAAAAAACAAGATATAAATCATTGGCATGGCCAAGTAATTTTAGTGCGTTTTTCACATGTTGTATTTTACAATAATGCAACTTTTTACTAACAGAAAGTAGTACTATACTTAAAAATGTTTTTTTTTTTAAATTTAAATTATTAAATTTAAATATGATTCGGCTCATCTAGGGCACAAATGCGACCAAATGCCGAAAATCAGAGGTCAATCGCGTTAATTTATTGGCTGAGAAACGGTACGACAAAATATGGAACGAAGACGAGGACAAAATTTGAAATTTGCGTCCTAATAGCGCTTTTTTTACACTACGTGAAAAAAAATGCTAAAAAGCTTTTGATGTATCTCAGTAGTGGTATATTTATTATTTCATCAACATATTTTTAAAAAAAATAATTGAGCTATTGAAGGTGTATATGCCGTTAACTTTAATTAAACAAGCACAAAATATTTAAATCCGTACAATCAGAAGTCATTTCAATTCTTCAAGCTTTTAAGGTTCCATGCCATACTCGAGATAGTAATATACACAAATCTAGTCTTCGCTCTTTTGGTCAATTCTTTTTAAGGGATTGAATTTCTTTTTCGTACCTTAGTTAAGATTTTACTGATTTCGCCCAGTGGGAAAGTGATAAATCTGGTAAAGACTCAACAACTTTTCTTCAAAAAAGTAATAAATTGTGTGGTGAATTCCAACTCTGTCATGAAGAATTCTTTTTTTAGCGCGTTTTTCACGTAGTGTAAAAAAAAGCGCTATTAGGACGCAAATTTCGACTTCGTCCTCGTTTTCGTTCCATATTTTTGTCGTACCTTTTACTCAGCAATAATAATTAACCGATTGACCTCGGGTTTTTGGCATTTGGTCGCATTTGGGCCCTAGAATGAGTGGAATCATATTTAAATTTAATAATTTAAAAAAAATTA
>BMAO01010092.1:0-25151 GCA_019973975.1 Trichonephila clavata
TGTTATTTAGATTATTTATAAACTTCTTAAAAAACAAACAAAAACCGAAATCCAGAAAAAATGGACGGTTTTTTTTAGAAATTAATTAACCTTGATAGTTAAGTTAATAAATCCATTTATATCATAATTTAGTTTTCTATTGACATTAATTTTAACATTGACATAATTTTTGCTCAATTAATTATGATTAAAATTATTAGAAGTGTATCGCATTCTTTTTTTTTAAAACGTTTTTAACGATTATAAAATAAAATACACTTAATACTCAGAAAAAATATTTCTGAGCCTTGTATAATATATACAAAAAAATTGTTTAATAGTTTGGTGGTTATCGAATATCTATTTTTATAAATTGCTCCTTTGCAAACTTTTGCAGCCTTAGAAATGTTAAACAAAATGTAACTCCTAAGACACGGTTCACTACAACACGGCTTTGCTTAACACCAATCAGAAAATTACAGAAATCCAGCAGCAAGTTTTAATTTTAGAAAAATATTTAATGCAATAAGACTTGAGCTTCGAGGTACTATTACTACATGACAACCTTTTAGGTTATTCACAGAATTTAACTCATTCCAATGTAACGGTAAAGACTTGTGACGGGTGCTTACGCTTTTCACTAACCTTCTCTCGAATCTTTAAATATTTTATTTATTTCAACCAATCTCCGCCGAGAGCCAAAGTGTGACTTATGCAAACGAGATAATTTCGGGTTTAGCGAGTTCGAAAAAGATATAAAAGGGAGAAATGAAATGAAGAGAACGAGGTTGATTAAGAGGGTGATTTTGAGAGAGTAGTTTATCTAGTGGAAATATATTCGTCGGGAGAAGACTATTGAAAAGTATTTATTAATTCGGTTCGGGACGGAACTGAAAAATGGCTAAGATTGAAGCCGCTCCTTAAAGCAATCCAGAATTAGAGAAACCTGCCTTAAGAAAAGGGTACCAGGTCAGTTATTTTCATAAATTAAATATAAATGTGTAGCTTGATTGTATGTGTCGTTCTCCGTGGATTCAGCTAGGGTTCCGTCGTTCATAATCAGATTCTTCTCGCACTCCACTGTATTTTGTTGATCTTAAAGTTTGAATAGTATTTGTGTAATCTCTCAAATAAGAAAGGTTAATAAATAAGATTGATTTATTAATTTAGTTGTAATTAATTATGGAACCAACATATTCAGATTTAGATAATACGCGAAGGGGAATTAATAATCATAGGGGTAGTGATAGGCTACGACAGACTTAGTTCGTTGTTCTAACCTATATATATAGATCAAGGCATTATTTCTATTCATTTAAAATTCTTTATATAACAATCATTTCAATGGATTTTAGACATAAATTTTTTTTAAATCAGTTAATATAATAAAACTAGGAAGAAGTTTACTATCGAAATTGTTATCGTAATTAAACCGCTTTTGGTAAAATAAACTAAAAAAATTTTCACCTCTAAATGTGTGTTTGAAACAGATATGGCCAATTTCGGAAGAAAACTTGCTTGGATATTCAGAAAAAGAGATTAGGGGGAATATTGGAACTTAGTAAATCAAACGAAGGCAAAGGTTTTGTGAATAGGGCTGTTAAGGATGTCCAAAACTTATTAAATCAATTATATTGGAACCTTATATTGGAACTTAGTAAATCAAACGAAGGCAAAGGTTTTGTGAATAGGGCTGTTAAGGATGTCCAAAACTTATTAGCAGAAGAAGAAATAGGCGAAATGAATTTAGTAGGAATAACATCCAAAATGTAAGTCAAAGAGTTTCTGAACATGACAACTATAATAAAAGTTGTAAAGTTACTAATTTGTTTCAGAAAAAGCTATAGAAAATATTTACCTTGGTAAAAAAAAATCTTGAAACTTATTTTTTTCTGAATGTCCTTGTGCTGAAAACTCAAAAAGGGAGTTGAAAAACTGCATATCTGCATAGAGCTCTATTTAGCCATATAAGAGCCAATAAATAGATTGACAGATTTTCTTAACCCTTCACCTACCGTACTGTCACTAACTGCAATTTTTTTTGAATAACTGTACATTGATAATTAAGGGATGTACAGATATAAAATACTCAGTTTTGGCAAATTTTAATGCATTAGAGCTAAGTAAATTGATACTTTAAAGTACTGTCAGTACATGAAGTGCTAAATTATCCTCATAATTCAAAAAGACCATATGGCTTTTTTAACGCAATTTTATTTTTTAAATGTGCTAAATATAACCAGAGAACATTAATATTTTACAACTAAGAAAATTTATTTTTGAAAATTATAAAATTTAAAAAATTTACTTACTTTTTTTACACATATAA
Source organism: Trichonephila clavata (assembly GCA_019973975.1). Taxonomy (NCBI): domain Eukaryota; kingdom Metazoa; phylum Arthropoda; class Arachnida; order Araneae; family Nephilidae; genus Trichonephila; species Trichonephila clavata. The sequence continues at coordinate 2,309 of BMAO01010092.1, forward strand.
AAAAAAATTTTTACATGCATACTTAAATTGATGTTATTCAAAGAAAAACTGTTTTCTTTTCACACTGCCCATTTCACATTTTCACATTGCCCATTTTGAGTTAGGTTTTGGTTGAATGCTTTATAAAGCACAAAGTTTTATTTTTCTGGGGTAGGAAATACTGTATTTTCTGAACATGAATACTGTCTAATTCAGTCTCTTGATTGTCTTCTTCAGAATGTGACGAAAATTCCAACAGATTATTTGCTGGGACTTTTTCATCTGAAAAATCATCTGATATGCATCACTGCTTTCAGATGGTTGGTCCTGTAATAAGAAGGCATGGATGTTTGTAAATGTATAGTGCCTTCGCGGCAGGGGGATACTTTAAATAGCAGTCGAGCCGCAAGTCCTCTCGTTATAGACTCCTGCCACCCAATTGGTCCTCATCTCCGAAGCCACGCCTCTATCTCCCCCAAAGTTTGCAACACCAAGCCGACTTCATTGCCAGATAAAGGGCGGAGGGATAAGCTTATCCCAGTCGCTGAATGAATATCAGCGTAAGTCCTCTCGTGAGGTTGGTGGAAGGAAAAGAGAGGTGGGAGTCCCTTGACCACACCCAGAGTGTCCTTCCACAAAATTGGGATTGAAATGGGCAAAATCGTACTGTCACCTGCATAGTGCCTAATGCTTTGGCTGACGACCGGTCTCACTTATCCCTTTGCCATGATGAATTTAGTGAACCTCGATCTGGCTCTTGCCGATCAGGTGGCATTAGTAACAACAAAAAACCAGTTATATACAACGTTCACTTAAAATAAATAGTCAAATCGTTTTCTAAGGTCTTAACTAATATATGAAAAAAAACAAGACTCTTACTTTTTAATTTCAACTACTTTTGTGGAACAAAAATGACAATCTTGGCAATCAGATGAAGTGAGTGAGTGAGTGAATATTAAAGTCGCATTGTTCAGCTACTCGAGGGCTTTTGGTGACGGACTAGTAATTTTGACCCGTGGTCAAGTGACAAGGACGACACCTGAGCTGGCACTACCCTCTCTTAACTACCACACCAACGGGAGGTCGTTTGAGATCTCGACAGATTTAACGTGTTGTGACATAGTCACAAAGAAGAAAATGCGCCCTGTACATGGCGAGTAATACATCTGGAGAGCACGTGGCTTTGACGTCATTGTCCTTTGTCGGACATCTGGACTGCCGACGCTGGTGTGACTGTTAACACTATGGGCTGAGCATAACTGTATTGTGCGTGTCCATAGGGAGAGATTGTCCGTCTTAAAAGGCTGGAGCCTCGAGAAGGCGGTGGGTTACATCGAAAGAGGAAAAGGCGGCGAGGTGGTTTGAAAACTAGATGTCGGACAAGCCTTTGTCGGGAGAAACCTTTGAGAGGGACCAGAGCCATTGTTCAGTCTGCACTAGTGATGGGACAGTGAGACCGAGGTGCAGGGTGCAAAACCTTGAGGCCTACCAATGTGAGTTGACGAGGGGCATGGAGTTGACCCACCCCTGGAGTTTAAAAGGGTCGACTCGTCAAAAGAAGGGATGGACTCCCGAGACGGTATCCAGCGGAAAAAGACGGACGTGACCTGATCGAGAGGAAAGAGAAATTGTGGAGGCAAGTGCCCTCCGGACAGAAACGATCTCGCTTCACGCGTAGGCCTGGTGGCGAGGGGCAGAGAGAGGGACGCTGGAGGTTCCTGGCTTTGATCCTGGGGACTAAGAAGATAAGTGCCCGCGGTAGAAAAATTCGTTTTGTTTTTTGTTTTTTTGTTCTCCGTATCTTGAAGATCCGATGCCCGGAGAAGAAGCGAGGAGTGGATACAGAGTGAACCGGCTGGACAATTAGGACTAACACATGAAAGTGACTTTCTTCATTTTTTTTCCTTCTCAGTGAACTTCTGAATGTTGTAAATTAATAAAATTATTATTTAGATAACAATAAAAATTATTTTTAATGTTAAGCTTAACGTCGAAACAAACTACCGAGTCCACGACGCCGCAGTGTATTGTGTCCTTACACGGCGGGTCTTCAGCGATACCCATGACACGACATCCACGAGTTCGTTACCTCGATCAGTAAGCTATCGTGGTCACACATTCCGATCAAAATGGCTGCTGAAAACGCAACTTTAGTTTTAAAAATATATTCGCCTTCCACGCTAAAATTCTCACGATAGAACCCGAGTGGCCTTTTATGCTGGAAGGGTGAAATTAAAAGAGTGTTTCTGCTAAAGTTGTAGTAGTTGCTGCCTTGTCTACGACCAATCATTCAAGATCGTGAACAACTGAACTGTGTCCAGGGGATGAGGGAGATTCAAATTTCACCTCCTGAGCACAGTTGAGTTTGCACTACTTAACCACCCCCAACGAATCAAATTTTGAGCTCAAAATTTAAGTTTAAGTCTAAGCTTTTGAAAGCCTTTAATGCGATACAAAAAATAACAGTAACAAATAGTTGTTCGTTACTCCAAAGTCTAAGACGCCCTTTATCGGCATTTTTTGACATTTATCTTTAAAATTTATTTTTCAAGAAAATACTGACAAAAAGAATGATTTTAGTGAAAACCACTATCGAATCGATCAACTTTCCCGTTTTTTTATAATCATTTGAAATTTCGGGCCATTATCTTTAATGGCACCTATCTCCTTCGGAACACATATGGGATCCTAAGTTCTTTATTTAATATTGTTTGTCTTGATGTGTACTATCACACCTTAAAGTTGTGCTCAAGAGGTTAGATACATCCTGTATAACGAGATTACGCAAAAATCGTGTGGTTAACACCCATCTAAACCGCTTTCGTTCTCTCTGCACCCAATGATCAGTGACCTCGCCCTTTTTCGGATGGGAAGGGGGAATGTCCTTTGGAACCTCGCTTTGAGATGGAGAGAGCGTTAGAAAAAGTGTAAACATCTACTTATTGTGATTTAACAACAATAAATATAACCTATTTGGATAAAATACAAAAATATGTCCAAAAAATTCCACAAATGAATAATTTTAATACGCCCCTGCATACCTAGATTGTTAGAAGCTGATTAGGATAAAAGTTATATTATTGCCACATTATATATTAGTGTGACGTAGTCACAAAGGAGAAATCGCCCCTATACATGCCGCATGCTACAGCTGGAGAGCACGTGACTTTGGCATCATTGTCATCATTGGCGGACATCTGGACTGTCGGTGCCGGTGTAACTGGTAACACTATGGGCTGGTAACACCATAGGCAGTGATTGACCGTCTTAAAAGGTTGGCGCCTCGGCAGAAGGCGGCGGGTAACATCAAAAGAGGAAAAGGCGGCGAGGTAGTTCGAGAACCAGATATCAGACCAGCCCTTCCGGTGTTTGTTGTCCGGTCTCCTCTCAAAAGTTTCCGGTTTGACAAACCGGAAACTTTTGAGAGGGACCTGAGCCATTGTTATCGCTGCATCAATGGTGGGCTAGTGAGACCGAGGTGCAGGGTGCAAAACCTTGAGGCCTGCCAATGGGGGTTGATGAGGGGGCGTGGAGTTGACCCACCCCTGGAGTTTAAAAAGGTCGACCCGGCGAAAGAAGGGATCGACCTCCGAGACGGAATCCTGCGGTCTAAGAAGAAAGCGCGAGGCGAATGCCCGCGGTAGAGAAATTCTGGTATTTACTCTTCGTACTCCGTATCCTGAAAACCTGATGCCCGGAGAAGAAGCGAGGAGTGGATACCGATGCAACCGAATGGAAAAATAGGGCTAGCACCTGAAACTGACTTTTTCTCTTCCCAGTGATCTTCTAAATATTGAAAAGGAAATAAAGCATTTTTAGATCACAATAAAAGTATTTTTAATGTTTAGCCTGGCGTCAAATCACGTTTCCGAGTATCACGACGCCACAGTAGTAATTAATAAATAATTAATATATTGCATTTCTCTTTCAGTCTGGAAAAAAGTCATCTTTACCACATTGATTGCTCATGTCGGGGAAAAAATCATTGCTTTAATTTAAGTGATACAAGTGAATATAAAAAAAAACTATTTGTACAAATTGAAATTGCATTCAATTTTTTAGAAACGCAACCTAATTACTTTGCTGATTACACACTGATGTATATAGAGCAGTATTAAGAAAAGGGGAAAAAAGGAGTAAGAGATTCCCTTTTCAGAAATAACCATTTCCGACAAGATAATGATTCTCACGACAGTTTTATAAAAACACCATTTGATTATAAAAGTATATAATAATTATTGTAAAGAAAAAAAAACTAGAGGAAATCCTCCAGTGTATTGATTCTTCCGCCAGAAAGACGCAGCAATGTGATAATTTGCCAGAATATTTAGAAATCCTAAGTGCAAAAACTTCAACTTAAGCTTTCCCCCCCCTCCAGCAAAAGAGCTTAAGCTTCTTTTCCTGATTTAAACGTTTGTCATTTTTCCTACATAATAATTTACTATTCAGCAAGTTAGCTAAAGTGAGGAAAATAAACTTGTTGACAAAACGATCAATTGGACAATTTAAAAAACAGCGATCAACACTTAATTCTGATAATTCAAAATATTTAGAAGAGAACTACTTACTACTTTTAAGAAAACTTTTTGTGATAATTTGCTAAAATTGATTTCTTTTAAGTTTAATCCTTTTTGGTTACATCAAGTTTTAAGTTATAAAGGTGACTACGTTCGAAGCAGTGATTTTTAAAAAGCATATAAATGGATAATTTTGTGATATTTAGGTCAGTTGAATTAGAATATACAAATATAATTGCTTAAAAAGTATTAACAAGAAAAAAATCAATTAAATGCAATCTTTTTGACAAAATATGAAAAAAAAAATAACATATTTTTAAAACATTCTTCTTTTACTAGAAATTCTTTTATAATAATAAGTATGAGCAAACTACACAGACGGAAAAAAATCCTAATACCAAGAAAAATTTATTGTAGAGTAATGAAATTTGGACAATGCAATTGTCTAGTTAAGATGTTTAATTGATTACATTTTCAAGATCACAGGTTAATTTAAACTCAAGAAAATGCATTTCAAATGTGAAATGCTGTGACATTAATAGCCAGTGCAGCCTCCAGAATTTTGAATTTAAGCCTGCAAGTGTGCAAAGCATTGTGTCATGCAGGTGCCGAATGTCATTTTGTGGTATGGAGTTCCTCGCTTAAACTTACTTGTTGGACACAACAAGTACAACAAGCGAGGATACTGGAAGGACCAGTGCTGGCTGTGGATGATTCTGGAGTTGTCATCCAATGATATCCCATAAGTGCTCCCCTGGATACAGATTTGGTGATCTCGCCGACTAAGATAACATGTCATCACTCTGTAGAACATGTTGAGTTACAACAGCGCTGTGAGGGCGAGCGTTATCCTGTTGGAAAACTCCCCCTTGAATGCTTTTCTTGAATGGCAGTAAATTAAATTACCAGACCTTTAGTCATAGGAAATTGCTCCCAGACAATGATTACAGGTGTAGATCCAGTGTGTCTAGGCCGCAAACAGTTTGGTTGCAGGCGATCCCCTGGCCTTCTTCTGACCACCACACGGTCATCACTGACACCAAGGCAGAACCTGCTTTCATCAGAAAACACAACAGATCCTCACTCCGTCCTCCAATGAACTCTGGCTTGACACCACTGGCGTCGCGCAATGGCTTGAAGTCAGGGGAATACACGTTAAAGGGCACCTGACTTGGAGCTGTTCTTGAAGTAACCGATTTCTAACAATTTGTTGTGTCATTGTGGTACCAGTTGCAGTTCAAATTTCTGCCGCAGACGCAGTACGATGCGCCACATATGTACTCCGAATGCGGTGGGCTTCCTTCTCAGTAATGCCCCGTGGCCGCCCGGAACCCAATCTTCTTGTGACAGTATCCCCCCTTGACCACTGCTCTTATCTATCATATACAGTGGATATATTCTGGCCAAATCTTTCTGCAATATCGTGTAAAGAAAAAACCCATATTCTCGTAGACCATATTACACGACCTCGTTCAAACTTGGTGAGCTGTTGATAATGGCTTTGTCTTTTTAAAAGCATTCTTGGCTAACATCAACTAAATACGTCACATTTCACAGACAAATAACGCTCACGAACGTTACAGCACGCATATAAAGCAACCTTGATTTGTAAGTTCCGAGTGTCGCTACTAGCACCACACTTAAGCGCGAAATTTGAATCGATATCATCTTTCTGATACATAAACACGCCTACCAAATTTCGTTTATCTAACACAAGTCTTTCTTGGGATTTTTTCCATCAGTGTATTATGAATATTAAATCATTTTTCATTCATAAAAGGAGAATGTTTTAAAAATATGGAATTCTTTCTTTGTCTTTCCCGCCTCTAAATTGAATTTAAATAATATTTTTTGCACCAATATTCTTCAAACAATTTTAAATGTGTATTCTAATTCAAGTGACACTAAATATGAAAATAAATTATTCATTTATACGCTTTTTCAAAATGAAGGTTCTGAGCCTAGTAAGTCATATTAAGCAATGATTTTATAATAGTTGAAAAATAGAGTATTCTATATAAATTCCCAATGATGTAGAATTAAAACTAATACTTTTTTTCTTTAAGTTTTGACAGTGTTATTTGTTAAATTTTGATTGAATTAGGTATCTTTTAAATAGTATAACATTATTATAAATTATTAATCTCATATCACCGTTTTGTATTAAAAAATAAATAAAAAAAGTCATGCCCACAGTTTAAAAAAAAGTAAATTTTTAAAACAAAATTATATAATTTATCTTACTCTTCTATTAAATCATCTTAACACTAGATTGCCCAAAGAATTAATTTTGATTGCTTTTTAGTTTCATTAGAAAAACAACTACTTATATAATGGCACAATATCTAGAATTGCTTAAAATACAAATTTTTTAAAGTGAAGTAATTTATTTTTATTTTTAATAATTATATACTAATAACTTGTTATATGACTGTAAATAATATTAAAAATTAATTGTAAACAAATTTTTTTACACATCAGTTATTCTTTCACAATGCAGTCATTTTGACTGCTTTTGGGCAATATAGGTATATACTAAGTTTCAGTATTTCTAGTGTTAAAGATATATTTATGCCCTGGAAATGGAATTATATAATTTTTAAAAATGTCACCTTCGTGTTAGGCAACAACTTAACAAATTATCAAAATATCAACAGATAAAATGTATTGTTAAATATTCTGTATATACAAGGGGTGATCAAATGAAAAGGTACGAAACGACACGGTAGGTACAAAAATGTAGACTTTATTCAAAATATACACCATAGGCCTGAGCACAACGATCCCACTGATGAACAAGCCGCAGGATTCCTTGTTCCCAGAATTCCTGTGGCTGTGAGGAGACCCAGTCCTTCACAGTATCCTTGAGTACGTCGTCCAAGTTGAAGAGCTTCTCTTTCAGGTGTTTCTTCAGTGGACCAAACACATGGAAATCACAGGGCGACATGTCCGGACTGTAGGGCGGATGGTCCAACGTCTCCCATTTGAACTTCTCCAGTTCCATTTGTGTGACTCTGGAGACGTGTGGACGCGCGTTATCATGGAGCAGAACCACACCCCTCGTGAGCAGCCCCGGTCTTTTGTTCTTGATGGATCTGCGTAGGCGTCGGAGTGTCTCACAGTACACATCGGAGTTAATGTTTTTTCTGTGCTCGAGGAATTCCACAAGTAGCTGACCTTGAACGTCGAAAAAGACAGTGAGAAACACCTTGCCTGCTGACTTCACGGCTCTGAACTTTTTTAGGGGGACGTGACGACGCATGCTTCCACTGCATGCTGTCCCGCTTTGTTTCTGGCTCGTAGTGATGGCACCAGGTCTCATCACCTGTGACGATCCGCTTCTTGAAAGCGGGGTCTTCCTGATACCGAAACAGATGTTGCAGTACTAGTCCCATACGCAGTTTCTTTTGCTGATTGGTGAGCTGCTTCGGAACCAATGCGGCACACACCTTCCGAAATCGCAACCTGTCGTGAACAATTGTCCACTCGGTTCCATAGCTGACATCCACCTTCAGCGCCAACATTCGCAATGTGACACACCGATCACTTCTCACTAGGTCGTCCACCTTGTCGATGAGATCGCTCGTGATGACAGTGTTTGCCTGGCCTGGTCTCTGGTCATCACCCACACTCTCACGGCCTGCAGGAAAACGGGCACTCCATTTTCTGACAGACGTGTCAGAGACACATTTCTCCCCGTAAACGGTCACCATCCGCCGATGAATAGCTGCCGGTTTCTCACCTTCCGCTGTCAGAAATCGGATAACACTTCGCTGCTCCTCAATCGTCGAATTTTGCAACGCGAACGCCAGCCATCCTGTCCTCATACGGATTGCAGCATCATTTGGAAGCCGCTTTTTATAAGAGCCTTTGCTCTCTCCTGCACATGCGGGCGCCCGCGCATGATCCCCCCGATCCCAGTCAGAGCCTCCAATGTCATCCTGAGAAGTCTCACTACATTCTCCCATGGCGGAATATGCAAATATTTAACTGTTTCATTTTTATGTCATTTTGTACCTTTTCATTTGATCACCCCTTGTATATTAAAATATTCTGTAAGAGAAAATATATAACTAAATTACAAAAAAAAAAGTGCTAAAATAATCAATTTTACAAAAAAAAAAATTTTTTTTTTGGTTCGTTACTTTACTTTTTACTCCAGTATTAATGTGTTACAATAAATATAGGTTTAATCATTTTCTTAAAAAAGTAGAAGATAAGTTATTCTTTGCACATGTTTTATAACTCACTTGTTTTGTGGAATTTTTCCGCTAATGCTTTTTTTTTAACTCCGTTAAAGATAAGAAAGATTTCTTAAAAAAAAGAATTTTGTGACAGAATGAAATTTGAAAGAATTTTTTTCCTTAATTTATCGTGATTTTTAAAATGTAATAAAATTCACGCTTTATGCGAGAAAAATATCATGTTGTCACGCTTATTTTATTTAAAAAGAATTGGAGCTGTATTTTTAAAAAATAAAACATTTAAATACATCAGAGTTTAAGTTGTTGAATTAAAAAAATATAAAAGATTTCACACGAGAATTTGAATTTTTCAAAGTTTTTTTTTGTAATAATTATTCTATATAAGGTATATTTAATATGGATTGATTTATTCAATGCATATGTTAGAATAATATTAGATTAATCACACCCTGAAATTATTCTAGAAAACTGTAATAAATAAAATATAAGAAATTATAGCGGTTTTAGGAGTTTATTGGATTATTAAACGGGAATAAATTAAGTTTATTGGCCAAAAAAGGCATTATTTCTTATATAACAAGATTACGAAACAGAGTTTAAGATTTTTTTCTATGTGACGTTGAAGCATTCCTTAACTCTTGCCACACACACTAAAATAACAATAAACCTATCAATTAACTATTATGAAATTTTTGTCCTTGAATAACAGGTACGAACTTGAATTTTGCGAATCGTGATAGTAGGTAGAAAATTATCTAGAAAGTAAACTAGAAATTATTTTGCTAAGATTTAATCAGGTTTTACTGACACTATTTTAGCTACAGTTAATGTTTAGTTCACAATTTAGAAAAAAAGAGCAAACGATATGATAGAAGATGTTGGCTAAACAAAACAAAAAAAATGGCAATTGGTATTGGTAATCATAACTGATAAAAATAATACTGTTTTTTATTAATGATTATTTAAACGTTAATCAAATGTTCTTACTTCTTTAAAATATTAAGAAAAATTGATTATATTAAGTGCCCAGATTAAATATGGGAAATTAAAATAAAAAATCATCGTAAATATAACAATTCTTCAATTGTAAAAAAACAGCAATATTTTTTTTAACTTGCCCGTTACGACATGAAAAATAATTGCCTATTTTATTTTGGTATGTATTATATGAAAATAATTCTTTATATAAGGGAAATGGAATATATTTTTTCCCCACCTATTTGTCAAATTTTTCCATTAGTAATCTTCTAATTCAATAATCACAAATTATTTGTAATTTTTATTAAAGAAATTTGGTGTTTTATATTTTATCAAAAATGATTGAATATAAGAAAATAAACTCTATATATTAGAAAAGTATTTTAAAGCATATTTAAATTGAAGTGCAGAAGATATGCTAATCTCATAAACGATTTAATTTCCTTGAGGATATCTGAATAAAAAAACACACTTATATTTCTGTTTAATAAATTCCAAGTCAAACTCGAAACATTCATTATTTGTGAATAAATGAATAATTTTTTTTTTATATTTACAGATTACTTATCACTAAGGAATTACTATCGTTTCTTATATTGATGGAGCTAATATGCATAAATCTCGGAATCTTAGATTTCCCAATAAACTAATATTTCTTTTGTTCAATATATAATATAATTCTGAAGTGTTCGCTCAAGTCATGAAAGTTTATAGATTTCACAATCTAAATTAATGCCGGTGTTAATTATGAATTATTTAACATACTCTTAAAAGTAAAATTTTTATTTTTTTCACTCATATATACTATAAAAAACAAATTAAGGTAAATTATTACTTTTTTTAGACTTCTGTTAAAATTAAGCTATTTAGAAATATGCATGTATTTTAAACTCGGTAATACTTTTTGCCTATGAATTCCAATGCTTTAGTTGTCACTAAAACAAGAATGACTGAGTGTTAAATGTAAAATTGTATATTTTCATCGACGCTATTTATTTAAATTGTCGTAAAATAAACTAAATAATTTTAGTTGTTTGTATTTACTTTTTAAGAGCCCTTTTTGGTATTTTTTTCATTTTGAATGCTAATTTTTTCAAAGAGTAGAAATAAATACAAATTTTCACACACACACACACGCACGCATGCATATATTCTCTTAACTCTTGGACTTAAATGTGGCTTTATTTCGCTAAAACGCTTAGAGTCTACATTTAATCCATCAGTCAATAAAAATCACGAAATGTCCCAATTCTGCGATAACGTTTTTTAAAAAAACAAACAATAAAAATAAATATATAATTACTTATATATTTATCTATAATATAATACTTTATATAAAAAAGTTTCTGGGAAAAAACTTTGAGAATATAAATAATTCTCTAACATTTCTTAATGTTATTAACTAAATCGGTATCTACCGAATCTAAATTGAATTACGAGTGTGTTGATAGCCATTGTTAAAAAAACCATAAATTTCCCCCTTTTCAAGGCGAAAAAATTTTGCACCAGGTTTCTCACAACTTCTAAGAAAAACTTCTTTAAAAGAAGAACAATTTCTAGAAGAAACTAAATTACTTGTAGTCAAATAAGTTTATATCCTTTGGAATGTATACATCTTTCCAAAAAATTTATTAAGTTTAAGAATTCATTTGATTTCAGGATCTTCTTCGGTTTCCAATCCCGAAGAGTCTTCATCAAAATAGTACCATGTTTGTATTATTGGAATACACACGGCAATTTGAATTTTTACAACTATATTGTATATGGGTATTCTTGTATGAATTATTCAAGATTTTGAACGAAAACAGAATTGACAAGATTAAAAGATGTCGACTAAAAAGTTCATAATTGAAACTGCTTGGCTAATGTGATAGCCTTCAAAAAGCACAAAAAGAGTCTTCCTTTCTCTTTTCATTTCCATTTAATTAAAAAAAATAACACAATTCAAGTTTAAATATTTAAAAAAATTAAGAAGTAACGATTCTTTCAAAAATATTAAAATTCAAATAAGCTGGAAAACCAATTTTTATAAGTGGATAGAGATGCATACTAATGCAAAATCAAAGAAAATCGTCATAATGAGTGATGTGAAGTATATAAAAAAGTAGAAAAATTTATAAACAAAATATATATGAAAAGAAGTATCAAGAATTGGCCCCTTCAAAAAATTATTTCCATATCAACTGTAACAAATCAAAGCACGATTGGAAAAATCTTAGAATTCCTAGATAAAAAGTTTTCTTGCTTCGAGAAAACCTGACAAAGATTAAAATGTCGGGAAAGTATACAAAGCAGAGAAAAAGAATATTTTATATAACTGCCTTAAATGTTATCATGTGGGGGAATGTTATCGTTATTTCAATCGTAAATTCCTGCAGTCCCCTCTGAGATGTTGACCACCCAGGAGATAGCCTCACAGGCCGTTTCAAGGTTAAGTTTTGCAGAACTATTCAGCTATATGATAAAAAGTGTCCTGTTATGCTTGATAGATTGTCTGAATACATCATTAGTTTGGCCATTTTTTAAAATTCAAGAATGAATGTTTTTTTTATTTATTTATTTGGTAATAAAAATAGTTATCATAAAATAAAAATACAACAAATGAATTAAAAAAAATATTATAAGCACTATGTGTAAAAAGAAAACCAAAAACAGATCAGATTCGTTTTGTTTTTAAATATGCTGTTATAATGGTAAGAAAAAAGAAAGCTAATTATGAAGAAAAATTGTAGAAAAGTATTGTGTATAGTTATATATATTGGGTTGGCCAAACTAAATAATTGCGGATTTCCCTCATATATGGCTTCAGTTGAATTTTTAGGTTTGCAGACGTAGTTACAAATGTAAAACACATTTTGTTATTTGATAGTTGGCAATTTAGCTGTCAATCAGTAAAAAAAGTTTTTGATCGGTTGCGTAGTTTTCGTTTGGTGTTTTTTGAAAAATGGAAAATCAAAAGGAACATTTTCGTCATATTTTGCTTTTTTATTTCTGCAAAGGGAAAAACGCATCGCAAGCTCATAAAAAGTTATGTGCTGTTTATGGTGACGAAGCCTTAAAAGAACGGCAGTGTCAAAATTGGTTTGCCACATTTCGTTCTGGTGATTTTTCACTCAAAGATGAAAAACGCTCTGGTCGTCCAGTTGAAGTTGATGACGACCTAATCAAAGCAATAATCGATTCGGATCCTCGCAGTACAACACGTGAGATTGCAGAGAAGCTTCATGTATCACATACATGCATTGAAAATCACTTAAAACAACTTGGCTATGTTCAAAAACTCGATACATGGGTTCCTCAAGAACTGAAAGAAACGCATTTAACGCAACGCATTAACAGCTGCGATTTGCTAAAGAAACGTACTGAAAATTATCCATTTTGAAAACGACTGATAACTGGCGATGAAAAATGGGTTGCTTACAACAATATCAAGCGGAAAAGATCGTGGAGCAGACCAGGTGAATCAACTCAAACAACATCAAAAGCTGATATTCATCAAAAGAAGGTTTTGTTATCAGTTTGGTGGGATTACAAAGGAATAGTCTACTTTGAACTCTTATCACCCAACCGAACGATCAATTCTGATGTCTACATTGAACAACTAACGAAATTAAACAATGCAGTTGAAGAAAAGCGGCCCGAATTGACAAATCGAAAAGGTGTTGTATTCCATCATGACAATGCAAGGCCACACACATCTTTGGTCACTCGGCAAAAATTATTGGAGCTTGGTTGGGATGTTTTGCCACATCCACCATATAGTCCTGACCTTGCACCATCTGATTACTTTTTGTTTCGATCTTTACAAAACTCCTTGAATGGTAAAAATTTCAATAATGATGATGATGTCAAATCGTACCTGATTCAGTTTTTTGCTAATAAAAACCAGAAGTTTTATGAACGTGGGATTATGATGCTGCCTGAAAGATGGCAAAAGGTCATTGATCAAAATGGGCAATACATTACAGAATAAAGTTATTTAGTTCCATGAAAAAATTGTCTTTGATTTTCTAAAAAAAATCCGCAATTGCCAACCCAATATATATATAATACGAAACATGTTTTTAAAGCAGATCTGTGAGAGGAAAAGTTCATTATAAAAAAGAGGTATATAATTTCATCACTTTATTAGCAAAACAAACCATATAACAAAAATTGAATAAAATGGGCTCTAATATGTCTTACAATTAGACACATCGATCAATTAATTTATACTACACTTAAAATGGTGCTTCGGTCGCATTTGAATGAAGAAAAATTAAACATTAATAAAACTCAATAAAACCTATTTATGTATTGAATTACAGAATAGCACTCATTCGCGAGTAACAGGACCGTAAAAACTGAAATGAATAAATAGTTTCAAAAGCAAATTTGTATTCTAATCACCCCCTGCTTTTTTTAATTATCCTTTTTTTACACAGCAGACAGTGCTAATCCTCTTAATGTTATCGGGCTTAAAAAGCATTTTTTTTTCAGAATCTTTACTTAAAAATAGATATCAGATTATCAAATAAAAATACTACACATCTCATTTAAGTTTTAAAAAGAGTTTTAAGAGTACAATAAATAATTCAATACAAAATTTAAAAGAAATTTGAATAACGGGCATGGATCTCTTTTTGAGAAATATGTAGCCGCGAATTTTAAAATATCACTAAGAAAGAAATATACATAATTTCGAAGTCAGTACAACCTAGTTGTCATGGTCGTAAGCTTCTGCAAGGCAATACTCAATTCGAGTCATATATTCGTTTCTTAGTTCTACCAAAGATTAATCATGTGGAATAACGGAAGAAGTATCTTAAATCAGTGCTTTTCAAACTTTAAATATTTGCGACCCAATATTCAGCCATAATTTTCATCACCCCCCTCCCCTCCATACAATAACAACGAATTGAATTAAATAATACTATACTTTGACTCTAAACCTACAACAAGACTTTAACCTCTTAAATGGCACCAGCGAATATAAATGCTTCGCTTTATTGCCCGGGACGTATATATACGTGTTTCCGAAATACTATCTTTTCTGCAAACTGCTCTCCATAAAATTATTCCGAAGGCTTTGGAATGCAATAAAATCACCTTGACAGTATTCGCGAAGGATTTACTTATTTCAGATAATTTGCTAATTTATTGCTTTTCTATCCCCCTCCCCTTTCCAAATTCACCACTTACACTCGCCTATGGATTAACCGATGGTATTGGGGAGATCACGTCATTTTTAAGGGATATTTAAGTATCGTCGTATTAAGTCGTATTTAAGGGATTAATTATAAACCATATAAATTAGCAAGATAAGTGTTCATTTTTGCATATAATTTTATATATGAAAAGCCCATGGGGTCTCTGGTAATTAATATAAACTTGTTCTTAACTTAGTTTTGTTAAATTAATTATAAAATACACATTGCACAGTACTGATACATTTATAAAAATATTGTAATATCAGTGTACAGTTTTTTAAAATAATCTTTTGTTTTTGCCTTTTCAATATGCTCGCGCCTCCCTCGTACGGTTATCACACCCCTCAAGGGGGGCGCGCCCCACCGTTTGAGAAACCCTGATGTTAAATGAAACTGATATTAAAGCCATCACGCATGTGCTGTGAAAATGAGAAAAGTGAGGTAATACCAGAGGTTTCATTCTTGACATTAGCCATAACTCAAAGTTACATAGACATCGCCAGTAGTCTAATGTAACTTCTAAGGAAACAGTTAACTAAATGTAAATAAGCCAATGAATAATTTTAATATTTATTACGATGTAAATGATAAGCAACTATTGTAAAAATTTTAATGAAAGAAACTGATATGGATTTATTTTTATTTGAAAAACAAATCTTTATCTTTGACTACAGAATTTTAAATCTTTGCTTTATTTACTCTAATACTAATAAAACGTTTTGTAATATTTGAAATAAACAGCTTTTTATACGTCATCGGAAAATGAAATATTTTAATGATGAGATCTAATTTACACAACCATTTACTATTTTCTTTTGGAGAAAACTCTTAAGCCAGCCATCTTAGTACGAACTGGAATATTTTTGTGCGACATTTTAAATGAAATAATTGATTTTCAGTCAACTGCAAGTGTTCTTAAAATTTGGTATACTTCATGATTTCTTTTTGTTAAAGCTTTTTCGGCATTACTAAAAGTTAAATTGCTTTAGAATTAAAATTTCCAATTTTAAACGACATTATTTAAAAATTTCATTCATTAAAAAATTTAATTTCAAACACTACGTTCAATTACCGTTTCAAAACCGGTTAAAGTTTTTATTTTCTTCAAAAACCGTTACCGCGTTTACAGACGGCATTAAGAAGCAGCTTTGGTTCCAGACACCACTTAGTACAATTCTTTTTTAAATTCCATTAAGAATAACAGTATTAAGGATTTACAAGAATTGAGAAAAAGATTCTGGGTTTATTCTCTTTATTTATGTTTATCAGAACTTCGTAATTTCAAAATGAGATAATTCTTAAGTTATTGTCCACTTTGTATAACAAAATCTTTAAAAAAATAATTTTGAATGTTTTCTGTTCTTAATCTGTGTCAAATTCTAGTAATATTGCACTGAATTGACTAAGAAGAACAAGCTTGGGGATATAAGTTTCCTGCTAATTCTACTTACCTAAGTGGAAAATTACTCAAAATCTGCTATCGGATTTAAAGGACTTTACAATGATTGAGATTAGCCAATTCTCTACATAGTTATTAGTTTTTATTTAATGATATAAGCTCTGTTATCCTGTGCTTATCTCAAGAATTCAGTAAAGAATCTATACATACTTTAAAAAAGCAATTTTAAAGCTAAAACGCGAAATAACCATACGTGTGTGCAATGAATAATACGGAAGAAAATAAATATGATGTTTTATTTTGAAATTTATTAATTTATATGTATAATAGTAAATTAAAGCAATATCTAAATTCTAGAAATATCAATCCTATTTAGATTTCAGTTTGATTTATAAATGTCTTTAATAATCATACAACACTTTAGATACCTTAATTATTTCTATAAATAACAGGACTAGAAGTAAGTTTTAATTTTCAATCCTTTAAACACTATATAATTATATATATTTTCTAAAATAAGGAGTTTTATAACTTTAATTTGATTACTTTAAACGGGTCTAATCTGAAAAACTTAATATTCACACAAGCCGAACTGAAAAGTTGGGTAATTCTTTTTGTTTAAATAATTAATTCATAGCTGTCAGTTTGAAAGTTATAAATGCTATTCTCGACTTATGGTTAACAAAACAATCATTTATCTCAGAGAAATGGAGGCAGTAAAAGGAACAATTAATTAATTTTCAAACTATGAGCAATAAGTTTCTCTGAATGCAATGCTTTGTGCTAGCAGTTGAATACAACTAAGGTGCAATTCATAAAGTAGTATATACTTTTCAGATGGTGTAAGACAATAACAGTCAAAGATATGTACGTAAGGTAAGGAACCGTAGTGTACATGTCGACATAACTTTTGTGGCTTACCCCTAACGGAAATAAAGTGGGCAACAGCGTGCCTGTCATGTAACTAGTAGGACGAAATGGCGGTGTCTGCAGTGGAAAAGAATTTTTTGTGTTTTTGAATTTAACAAACTGTCACGGGGCCTCTTTTTGGATATGTTAACTCTTTGGTTGATGCCCCAGTTGCAAGTTGATTTTGACAACTTCATTCTGCAATTGTTTGGTGTACCACCACACTAGTCGGTCAACTTCAGAGATTACCCCGATGAACATCTCTCTCATCGATGGATTGAACGAGCCGTGGACTACAACATGCCACTCACTCAATGGCCACCCAGAAGTCCGTACTTAACACCTTGCGATTTCTCTAAAAGGGGAAGGGGTACGTAATGAACAAGGCATTCGTCCCTTTTCTTCCTGTTGATCTAGCGGAGCTGAAATAGCGTATCACAAACGCTATCGGTAGACGAATCGACGAGATTTGAAAATTGCGCAACTCCGAATTCGTCTAAAAGTCGCGGTAGCTTAAGTCGAGGTATTATTGTATTCAAGAAATTTGCAATAGTTAACGCGTATATGAATATTTGTTTAGTTTTTTTAAAAAAAGTATTTGGTTAATTCTCTTTAAGGCTAAAATTTATGAATTATCTGGAATGTGTGTTAAACTTCTTATCTTCGAAGAATGTGTGATTGAAATATTTACATATTGAATTGCATCTGTGTGTGTTTCGAGAGTACGTTTCCCGAAGTTCTTGATTTAAAGATCAATACGGGGTTAAATTTTCTATCTCTCAAATTTTGCACCATTTATTATCAATATTTTTGAATCCGGAATTAAATAACAAAGGTGATTAAAGTTATCTGTTATAAATAATCCACTTACTCAATAAATCCGAAAACAATTTATGAGAATTAAATTGTCCGAGATTACTTTCAACCATCCTTTTATTATCAGTAGTATAGACAATCCCGCTCCTGTAATCATATTCATCTTTCTGGTTCATCCAAAATGGGAGCAGCTAATGCAGAACAATTAAGTATATTTAAATTTTTAAATCCAAGGTTAGAGTATGAAGAAGAAAGAATCAGCAGTTTTAGGTACAAAAAAAAGGAGTTTAATAGGGAAAAGCACGCGCACCTTTCTTACAAATAAACGCGTCATTTATCTTGGATTCAATGATTGTTGAGTTGCCAATAATTATTGAATTTGATTGCAAAGTTTATTTTTTTCTTTCTCAAGTTCAAGCTTCGAAGTAAATGTAGTCATAAAATGCGATTGAGAAGTCCTGTCAAGAAATATTACAGACATTAATATTCAAAACCGAAGACGAAGTATCATGTTGGCAGTGAAAAGCAAAACAAAAATTTATTGGTTCTTTTATTTGGTATAGTGTTTGGGTTTGCTAGGATTGTTTATTAAAGTATCATAAGGCGACTACTTTTTTACAATGAAAAGGAGGACGAAAAATTTAAGAAAAAAATAACAACTTAAATAAAAACTCTGGCAATAAAGTTCGGTGAATGAAGTCGGAACGGCTGATCTGGCAACACTGGCGATACAAAACGATGCACATGCGTAGACATAGCGTTGGAGACAGGAAAAATCCTAAAGATAGGGATTTTACGATAGGGGAAAAAGGGATTTGAACAGGAAGAATCCTAGATCGTTGAATCGGACCGGAAGAATCCTCGCGTAGAACACAGTAGTGATGCGAATCTGTCAGAGAATATGAAAGGAATATAACTTGATATTTCTTGATAGAACAAGGTTTCTATTAGTTTTTAAAAAAGTTTGTGTTTCATAATTTTCTAAATAATTGATTTTTTTGGATGATTAAATTCAATTTTATCATGTTTATGAGGTTTGAAATAGTATTTAGTTCTATTGATTTTAAAAGTATTTCAAGCATTTTTGGAATACTTTTCATTTTCATACAAAATTGGTAAAAAAAAAGGTGTGTGTAAATTCATTACCAATAAATACTTCTTAAGGTGATTTTCACAGAAGTTTCTATGACAGAACAAAGGTTTTAAAAGTAATTAGCTAAAAAGTATTTCATCAAAGTTGCATTTAAAGCTCTTCTAATTGCTTAAAAACTAAATAGATAAATTACCATATGTAACAGTTAATAGCATAAAACTCGATATACTGTCCTTTTTAAACATTGTAATTAGTGTTGATATAACATTTTAAATTTCTAGCATTAATATTTTCATAAAAGAAAATATTATCCTATGCAAGTGCTTCAATGTAATGTACCAATGCTTGCAATAAATCCATAATTTTCAACCAACCTAGTTAGTGCAAAAACATTCATCTTGCTTATAAAAACGGAATAACAGGAAGAATAATACTAGAGAGAAGGTACAGCAAGATTCTAATGAAGATATATTCCTGCAGAAAATTTACATTTGAGAAATATGTATTTTTCAATGCGTAGGAAATTATATATATTTTTGTTTTTTGGAGAGGACTTATTTACTTAAAATATAAAATTAGATTTTTTATATACATTTTTGTTTAATTAAGATGGTTTATTATTTTAAAGCATTTCTTTTGAAGTTTTAGGAGGTAAATTATTAGAGCCTTTAAATGAATAAATAAGTTAAAGACAAGATTCCCCCCCCCAAAAGGCATTTAGTCAGTATATAAAGCAAGCAATCTCATTTTAAAATGTAATTTGCAGTCTTAACTTCCTTCAATACTAGTCTAAAATGTTTATTGAAGAATATTTCTCTAGGAAAGTAGGTTGTACAAGATCCTAATGATTTATTTCTAGAAATTTACATAAAACTACATTTGAGAAATTTTCTTTCCCCAGTAAGTTTGAAGTTAAAAATTGTGTGTATTCTGTTTTCTTGGGTTGTACTTATAAAACATTTTTTATATGAAATTAAGAAGATTCAGTTCTTGTAAAAGAATTATTGGATTTTCATGGGATGAATTACTTGTCTTCAAAAGAATAAATAAATTAAAGATATTAAATTTCTTCCCAAAGTACAATGAAAAGTAGCTGAGATTAGTTTTTAAAGAGAGTAACTATTAAAGTTAAAAAACATTTATACTTTTCTCAGTTTCATATTCAATGCCAATTTAAAATATTTCTCCCCGATGGAAATTTAATGTAAATAATATGTACTAATATCTAACCTAATTATAATTATTTAAAAAAATAATAGAAAAAACATATGGTTTATTAATAATTTGTGCAATTTTGGTTTAACACACAAATGAAGTACTTAAAAGAAATCAAATTATCAATGCTTGATTGGAAAATTTGGCTACCTGATTTCTGTACCTGAAAATACTATATTAACTTTGATATAGAGTAAAAAATATCACTGAATGATTTGTAATCAGTAATTTGTATTGCTTCTGTATGATTTTAATGTAGTCTTTCAAATAAGGGTAAATATAATCTATATTTTTATTTCTTAATAACTTAGTTAACATTCAATTTTGTATTTATTTTTAAAGTTATGGTAACCTGAAAAATGTTCATGAATAATTCACATGAAAGCATGTATTAAAAGTTTATTCCACAATGTATTAATTACAGTTATTTGTGTAATGCAATTCAGTCAATTGAAAAACTCCATATACAAAAGAAAATTTTTATTTTGAACAAAATTTCAACACTATATATATATACACACACATATATAATTAACAATTTCTCATCCACAATATTAGTTCAATTAAAACAAATAGTAATAAAAACAATTATATAAATGCAATGATGTACATTGAAAAGTCACTAACAAATATTCTCTAAAAGACTAAAATTATAAGTACATTTAGCCTTATAAAAAACATCAGCTAGTATCTCAACCAAACAAAATTCTTATTATAAAACACAAATAAAAGTGAATTAAAAGAGTAATCTGAAGGGGAAAAAATTAAGGAATGTATATAATCCTTATTTTTGTTCGGTTTGAAATTTCCAACAAAGTAGCTGTAACACAATAACTATTTTCACATATTCTTACATTCAAATTAATATCTAAGGTACAAAAAAATTACATTCAGACATTTATATATAATTATTAACCTTTCAATTTGCTGTATTCGGTATAAAGTTGTACAAGATAACATTAGTTTTAGGCTTCTATCACTAGTTTTCCAAATATATCTTTTACAAACTATGCCACTTATCTTGTATAGTAAAATTAATACATTTTCTCATTTGAAAGTTTCTAAACAAGATATTTACATACATTTTATATATACATTGTATTACTTATCTTTAATATACATATATTAAATGTATTACCTTGCAGTAATTTACACCCCCCTTTTATTTAAATATTCCCCATAATAATACTTAAAAATGTAAGGCAGGTTTTTGAACTTCCAAGGTGTAAATATGCAGTAGAGGAAACCAGGATAAAAACAAAACACGTGTACACAAAAAGTGAAATATGATCAAAATTGCATCACATAAAGGTATAGATCCTTTTTTTTTTATCCAAATTTAACTATAACTAGAAACAAGATTTTGGTATAAAAGAAATTCATTTTGGAAATCTAATGTTTTGCTCCTTTAACGTCATTAGGTTTGATGCACACACAATTCATGATTTCATAAAAAGATACTATTCATTAAATTACAGATACAAATAAGACAGTAACACACAAGAAATAATGACACTTTAAAAAGATAGAGATTTATGCAAGATCAATATAAAATAAATTATTATAGAAGATTAACTAATGTTTTCCTGAAAAGAGAAACAAAAAAAATTATAATTAAGTCTGATAACTCTATTTTTATTACTCTAAAAATTGGAAATTATTAAGTGATATCATCAACAAAATAGTATAAATGACAGCGCAACACAGTAATTTTTTTTACATCTAAAAATGTTAATATCTTTTTAAAGTTATTTTTAATTTTTTTCTTTAAAATCATTACATAATAAATATTATTAAAAAGATTAAAAAATAACTTAACAATCAAAGATTGATGGATGCATTTTGTGTGTTTGAAGTTTTTTGGTATTACACTAGTTTTATTCAGAATTATTTTTATTTACATGCATTCTTTTGACTTAGTTCTTGCTTTAATAGAATTCAGAAGTAAGTTGTGAACCAACATTAATTAAACTTTTTGAGTGATAACTAACCCTACTCCTAATGTCATAGATCTATGTTTACATTTGTGTTAGGCCATATTTACATAATTCAGAAGATGCTAAACTCAGACTTATTTGATAATGATCAAGTAGTTTGAGACAAAAAAAGTACTTAGAATAATTATAGAAATTTTATTTAAAGTTCTCTTTTTGCTACAACTACATATGTGATGTATTTGAATTATAAATGAAGTATACTTCTTTCTCGATATAAAGAGCAATATATTAAAATACAGAATGTGTATTTTAGTTTTCATAAAATTAAATTTTATTATGAATAATTCAATTTGAGACTGCTTTTAGTTATACCATTTGAAATTTCAAATGATATTTAAGCTTCTCTACCACGTCAAGGTAGCAGCTACAGAGAAGTGAATACAGTTGAGCCTCTACAAATGGGTATCTTTAGGATTGGGAACAAAATTAACTTCTGAAAAAATGTAACTAAGTTTTTGTTTGTAAATCACCTGCAATATTTAGAATTAAACATGACTGAATTAACTATGACAATTATATAACGGGAAAGTGATTTCAAATAAGATA
>BMAO01010093.1:0-16851 GCA_019973975.1 Trichonephila clavata
TTTAAACTTATAGAAGAGCAGAAGAATGTGTCTATTTCATCATTTTACATTTTACTACTAATAAGGATAATGAACGTGCAGTAGATGTTAGTTGTATTAACTACCATATCTCCAAATGTGGTTATTGTCATCAAATAGGAAAAATTAATTTTGCTTTGTACAAAGGATGCCGCGTTAACTTACTATTGACCAAAATATATCCAAAAAATTAATCGTATTCCTCTTTCAAATCATACGGTATAGAGAAGTATTCACGATATGGTCCGAGGATATCGAGAAGACAGTGATAAAGAGTATAAATAAAAGTAAATTTTTCTCAATTCAAGTAGATGAGATTACAGACAAAACAACAATGCTCTATCGCTTGTTATTAAGTACATTAAAGACAATCAATTTGATGAGAATCTTTGACTTTGTCATTTTCTTTCCATGCGCGCAACGGGTGAAGAGATATTTAAAGCTATTGATGATTATTTTATATTGAAAGATATTAGCTGGTCAAACTGTTGTGGATTGTGTGCTGATGATGCCAAGTCTATGTTAGGTTTATGTATTGGTCTTCGGGGACGCGTCTTCAATATAGATCCTAATATAATTTGAAGCCACTGCTGTATCCATAGGCAAAATCTAGTAACAAAGAGCCTTCCAGAAGAATCAAAGCTCGTTTTCAACAATGCGATAAAAATTGTTAATTTCATGAAATTTTAAAGTTTATTTTTAATTTAATGTTTTTAATTAATTTTTAAAGTTTGAAAATTGTTTTTTTTTTTTACAAACTCAGAAATTTTTAAGTTATGTGCGAAGTGTGTTCCTCAAACATTTCATTGAAGGTCTGATGTTTTCCGTATTTTCTTCATTCCCAGAAGGGAAACCTTTTCGTGTTAAGCGATTTTCGCGTCTCGTGTTAGAGGTAAAAAATCCATTAATATACATATTAGTTTGCCGGAACCTTTGTATTACACTGATGAAATAAATTAAGATTATTTGCATTTTTTATCGAATTGCATGAAAAGAACTGAACTGAATGAAAAACCACTGCTTCTAGATGAAAATGCAAATCTTGTACGGCAAATACATAAGCGTACACGTGTGTGTGAGCGGAGCCAACATAAAAACAGGCTTTTTTATAAGAGTGTTCGCCAGCACACCTCGGTGAATTTCTTGGTGTTATTTTGAAGCAATCGGTTCAATTCAAATTGTAAGAGCAAAAATGAGTAACTACCAAAGTTTAGATGATGGAATCAGGTGGCGAATTGTGAGGAGGCTAGAAACAGGCCAATGTCAAGTCCAGATTTGTAGAGAGTTCAATTTAACCCCCAGCGTCGTGTGTAACTTATGGAAATAGTTCCAGGATACTGAATCCATCGCGGGAAAACCCGGGCAAGGTCGTCCAAGAGCCACAACGGTCAGAGAAAATCGCCATTTGTTGATTATAGCGAGACGTAACATACGGGCTACAGCTTCTTAGCTCTTTCGTTACTTGTATGCAGCCATATGAACTCGTGTATCAAGGGTGACTGTTTCAAAAAGACTTCTGGAGAGAGTAGTGACGCACACGAGAGTAGTGACGCACACAAGAGAGAGTAGTGAGGGGGGGGCCTCGGTCGAACCCTCCCCCCCCAAAGCCTTTGATTTTCTTTCGATTGATTATAATTTATGTACATAGTACGTAAAATTTCATTGAATATTTGTTATTAATAACTAATTTTATTGGTTAATGCTAATTAGGCATTACTTAGTTAATTTTTTACTGTTTTTTGTTCCCGAAAATCGACAAAATCAAAAGAATATGTTGGGTGGCTTATTAGAGCATGTAACGAGTATAGTGGACTTTCGACTGTGGACCCTCTCCCCCTTGAAAAATTCTTGTGTGCGCTACTGTGAGAGGGTTGTTTGCCAGAAGACCTGCTGTTTGCATACCACTCTCGTCTCCAAACAGAAGAGACCGTTTAGCATGGTGCAGACTTCATAGAGGTTGGAGTATGGATCAATGGGCGACCGTTCTATTCACCGATGAGTCCCGCTTCAGCCTAAACCCCGATTCTTGCCGTATGTTCATATAGCGAGAACCAGGGACCCGCTACCCACCCTCCAATGTCCGCGAAATCGACAATTATGACGGAAGAGGTTTAATGGTCTGGGCAGACATCATGTTAGATGGCCGTGCACCTCTCCATGTCATTGAAAGAGGCTGTGTGACTGGTGTAAGGTATAGGGAGGAGATCTTGGAGCTTTATGTTCGCCTTTTCTGGGGTGCATGTGACCCCGAGTTCATTTTAATGGACGATAACGCGAGGCCACATAGAGCTCTTCTAGTCGACGAGAGAGTGAGGATATTCGCCGTATAGATTGGCCAGCCAAGTAGTCTCCAAACCTCAATCGTATAGAGCATGTCCAGGAAATGAAAACAACGTTGCTAAACGGGTGGGACCAATTGCCACAAGAATTGATAAACTGCCTTACTTCAAGTATGGCATCACGCTGCAAGGCCTGTATAGATAAGAGAGGAGGCCATTAACCCATTTCTTTCGTTATTCTGCAACCGCTGTTTCATACCTTCCAACTCCAACAAGTGTTACGCACGATCATGCGTGTGTATTACAATTGTTGAATGGTTATTGTTTCGTATTGGGGGGGGGGGGGTATCAATGTATGCACATACTCACCTCCTTGAAGAATTCCTATGTGCGCCACTGATCCGGCCTGACGTTTAGGCGTGTTTCAGTGTGCTTTGCCTCATGTAATGTAAATACAGGGTCAACCTATTAGATGTATAATGCAAATAAATAAACACACTCATAATAACAAATTTCACGAAATACAATCATTTTTACAAAATGATACAATTTAGCATGATGTTCAATCAAGTGGTATGCGAGCCAAAAAAGGTTGGAATACACTTCCAGTACATACTACTTACACAAAGTAACAAAAACTCAAACAAAAAATTTCAAATAATATTTTATATTATTTTCGCTAATTTTAATTTCTCCTAAGATAATAAGATTTTTAAAATCATAAATAGTCACTGAACGCGGTCTTGCTAAGTCTTGTTCTTATATTGGACACAATATTGCCTTGAAAATTGAAAGAACTCGTTCGCTAGCTACGGAGCTTGGTTTTATAGTTTTTAGGGCATCACATAACAAATCTTAAGTTTTTCGTTCTTTTTATTCGTCGCCTCAAATAATGAAAATTCAGCTTTCAGTGTCTTTTTTCGTTCAGGGTCTTCAAGAAAACTTATGAATTAATTTTTCCACAGCTTCTTCTTTTTTTTTAAAAGCATTACTCTGATGAGTAGTTTCAAATGATTATGTAGCTCAACATTTTATTACAATGATCGCAGATTGCCTTGTGTATCCCTAACTTTTTGACAAACTTCGACTTATTCATTTTTTACTAAGAAGGAAATTAAAGTTATTAAATATTTTTGTTTATTTTGCAATTTTATTATTTTTCTATTAATATTTAAGGCAATTTAAAATAACTAATCTACACATTTTTTAGGAATTTTTTAAAAAAAAAAACACTTATTTTCTCTTGATTTAATTCCGAAGCTTCATAAAGACATAATTTATGTTGAAGCGTTGTGAAAGAAAATATGGATTATTTTAACACCTTATGTTTTTATTTAAAACCCATTAGACAGAAACTGGAACTCTTTATTTTACATTAATTTTTGAGAAAAGAAATTTTATAGTAAAATTAAAGTTTTAAAATTTAAAATAGAAAAGGCAAACATAGAGATTAGAAACATACTTCATACTTACGTTATTTTTACCAAATAGAGCAACTTTATATTTTTGTTTCCAATTTTCACTTTATTATATTAAGCGAACCTGTTGTGTGACTCGGGACGGATTGCACATAGGGAAAACCGGGTCAAGATGACAAATGTCTTAATTTTTCCGTATTCCACTAGGTAGTAGCATCAAACGAACACTACTGGCTCTCCTTTTGGTCGTTCGTTGAACAATAGTACTGAGACGCTGAAATCGCCATTTTTGTGTTAGTTGTGGAGCTTTGATTGTTTTTCGCTTCCACGATATAACTTTTATGCATGTGTAAATAAGCTCTGCTACAGATACAGGTAAGACATATCGCCTCTCTTTAATATTTATAAGTAACTTTGTTTAAATACTACCTATTATGAATAAATGGCAATTAATTGCCTTTCTTCATGGCAATGGGGACGAATATTTTTAAACAGACAGTTCGGGGCAAGATGACGAGCTCGTCATCTTGCCCCATATTTTGGAATTTATTAAACTAACTATGTTGTCCATTCTATTAAATCCTGTAATTACTTGTTTGTCTGTGTGCTTGTCTGGGTAAGCTTGCACTCCTATCTCTTCTGGGGCTAAGGGGTGCATCGGATCGGGGAATGTTTCGTTCGAAAGGGGGCGACCACACAGAGGAAGACATTTTTGCTATCCACTAAGCCCCCCCCCCTAAAGAGGAAGGAATGTAACAATAATTTGTTGCATTAGAGCTACTGGCTTTTACCTGCCGCCTTTTCTGATTTTTTGCTAGAAAACTAATGCTTTCTGAACTTGTAGGAAGAGCCCCACCAGGAATTGTAGGCCATTGTAGTGATAATGGCTGGAACGATGAGGGCACCTTTTTCTCTTTTTTGAAGCACTTTTATCTTCATGTGAAACCAAGCAAAGAATCTACTACTCTGTTGATTATTGACAATCACAAAACTCATATAACTTTGCGGACTATCTTATATTGCAGAGTGAAAAACATCATCATGGTTGGGTCTCCACACATCACATTGTCTCCAGCCCCTTGTTGTGTCATTTTTTGACCAATGAAAAACCTGCTACAACCAAGCATGTGACAACTTTATGGTCACTCATCCAAAATCCATCCATACCACAGACACAAATATTGATGAGCTTTTGAGCACCACTTACTTCAAAGCAACTACAATTGGAAATGCCGTCGAAAGGGTTTAAAGAATGTGCGATCGAGCCTTATAATCCTCTTGTGTTAAGCGAACATGACTATGCTGCGGCAAAAACTACTGACCATGATGCTGTTGGCGATGAAACTGAGAATAATGGTGCTAATCCTCAGACCCTCAGTAGAAAACCAACGTATAAACCCTCCAGAAGAACCAGACCTTATGGCAAATGCTGATTTCGATGTACCAAAGAAGCATGTTAGTGTTTTTTATTTCAAACCATTGCCTAAAGCAACATGTGAGAAAAAAAGAAAAATCTAAAAACTGAGCTCAAGCATTCTTACAGGCACACCCATCAATGAAATGTTAGAACAACGGGAAAAGCAGAAGGAAGAACAGGAAGTCTTAAAAAAACAGAGAAAAGAAGCTCATGAAACTAAAAAGGGAGTAAAAAAAAAAACTCAAACTAAGTTCCTGTAAAAAAAAAATCCAGGCGAAACATTCCAGTTGCATCAACTTCAAAGGACGGTGTTATAAGATGTCTTGCTTGTGAAGAGGAATATTGTGACCCTCCAACAGAAGAATGGATTCAGTGCTGTATATGCCAAGAGTGGTGGTATTAGGAATGTTCCACTTATGAAAAGGGCATTTTTATTTGTGACTATTGTTAGCTGCACAATTAAACATTTCAACATTACGTTACAACGCATTACGCTCAATTTGATACTTTGTAAGATGTAAAAACACTGTTATCATTTGTTAAACTATGTAACATATTCAAAAGATGAAATATGTTCAACCTTTTTCAGTGTTCGATTTGTTAAAGTTATGAAAAAATAAAATTATCCTTTTATTTGAAAAATTAAATGGTAATATATTTTTATACTACAAAGGACTACTCTAACAGTTCATGTAAAATTAATTTTACTATCCTTAAAAATAAATTAATAAACAACAAAAAATTGTTAACATAGTAATCTTGCCCCGGTCTACTCTACGTACTAACATAAAATAAATCGGTCAGGCACGTCTTATCTACGTGCGCAGTGCACAAGCACTTTCCTACACAACTCGCAACGTTAAATAACGTGTTTGTTGCCTGTTGCATAGAATGAATAGCAAATCATGTAAGTTTAAAATTAATTTTTTACATTAATATAAATTCTTTAAACCGTTTTTTTTTTAATTTAAAAACCTATTTTGAAATGTGACAAATTTATTTTAAAAACCGGGTTTGAAAAGTCGTCAAACCCTAACCATCATCCACATCCAAAGGTGGCGTGCATCAGAAGAAGGTTATGTTGTGTTGTTGGTGAGACACAGCAAGGGTATACGCTGCGAGTTGCTAAAAGAAAATGGAATGTCGTTCCTGTTCGCAACTTGATGTTTGGAATAAAGAAATTCAACATAAACGTCCATCTTTGGCCAACAGATAGGGTGTGATTCTTCATCATGACAACGCTTGCTTACACGCAGCAAGAAACATTGCATAAAAAATTGCTGAGTTGGGTTGAGAAATTTTACCTCGGCCAGCATATACTCCTCATATTGCACCATCTGTTTATTATCCGTTCAGGTCGCTGCAAAACTTTCTTGGTGGAAATAAATATATAAATTATGAGGGTGCCCAAATGGGGTAGTGGAAGAATAATTTGTCTCCAAAACAGAGAGAACATCTTTTCCAAGGGGTTAGACAGTAGTTGGCAGACAGTTGTAACAAACAAAGGGCATTATATTTTAGATTGAATTTTAAACAAAAAGTGATTTTTTTTTTAATAAAAAAGCGACAGAACTTTCCTTTACAGTTAGTACTATCGAGTTTTTGTATTTCAGTATGTGACCCAGGACAACCCTTCTTTTTCCATTATGGATTAGGGAAGCTGAAAGGACAACCTTGATTCTAGTCCTTTACCGAAATTATTGGGAACCCTGTACCTTAAAAGTAAACTATCACTTAATATCAGTCATAACTTTTAAAAATAGCAAGACAATTTTTATTCCAGAATATAATATAATTATTTGATTTCAGGATTTTATATGCTAACAAAAGTTATGTATTGTTTATTTATACTCCATAGATCAAATACCGATTATTCGCAAACTGTTTGAACAAATATCTTCTTGTAATATGTGATAAAAATGTCATGGTTACTTTAAATTTCTATCAGTATTTTCGATTAAAAATTGTGAATTATATTAAACGTACAATATTTCTTTTCGCAGAAAATTTTCTTCACATTAACTTTCAATACAATACTTTCATTTACTTCACATTAACTTAACTAACAATAAAACTTTCTAAAAGATGTAATTGTAATAAAGAATAGTATATTACGCTTGCATTGTGTGCTTTGTTTTCCTGCGTGTTATGCATTGTGATGTGAATCGTGTACTATTTGTTGTCAAATATATTTTACTTTATCAAGTTATGTATCCTATAAACAACTATAAAACTTTATCTTTTATATATTGAATTGTCTTGTACAGATGTTTCGATGTTGTAGAACTTGATTGTATAAAGATAAAACCTTATATCCATTTTCTGTTATATATAGTCTACACGCACCTTTTGTATTTGTGTATTTTTTACTTCTCAATGTAAGGTAAGAAAATTATTGCAATATCTCACTTTTAATTGTAGCTTTTACTTGGTTTTATTTATATATCGGCATCGTACTTTTCTAGCTTTGCCTGAATTTGAGTACATTTTGTTAAATTATTTAAAACAATGTGTTAACTTTTAAAAATTAAATTAAATTTACTTACGTACTATCGCAACAAATTGGCGACATTATATGAAACGAAGCACATGATTGCAAATTCAGAGCATGCGACATGCGAAATTGGGGTGTGGCCGCGGTAGCCAAGTGGTCTAAGCTAGCGTGTCATGAGTTCGATCCAGTACCACTGAAGACCCGCCGTGTAGGGGAGCGATGCACGTTAAATCTGTCGAGAGCTCAAACGTCCTCCCGTTGGTGTGGTAGTTAGGAGAGGGGGTGCCAGCTCAGGTGTCGTCCGCGTCACTTGACCATGGTTCAAAATTACGCGGACCGTCGCCAAAAGCCCTCAGCGCGACGTTAATATTCACTCACTCACTCACTCACGCGAAATTGGGGTTGCCAACTTGGCGAGTTATCTTGAATGGTGGCGATTGTTGCGATAGTACGAAGTACCAAATTGGACATTAATCATACTTTTTTTGCGCCAGTTAAAATGATTTAGTTTATTATCATTAACTGAAAAATAATCGATTGGATTTTAATAATTATGTACGTTTTAATAATTATGTTTTCTGGGATTTTAAAATGTCGCTTTTAAAGTTTTGTTCATGTATATAATTTCTTTTGCTCGTTTATTTCTCATATATAGAAAGAACAAATGTTTCCTTTAAAAAATGAAATTAATGGCTGGATTTCTGTTTTTAGCATCCTATATTATTGTTCGCAGGGGAGGCGACGCACGAAAAATATTTTTCTACAGTACACGGAGCGTATGAAACTGGGATACGTGAAGCTGAAAGAATATTTCAACATTATAGGTATTTTTTTTCTCCTTGCTCTCATGTGTCAATTTTTTCTCATGTGATTCGATTTTTTCCCCATTTTAAAAATATTTCTGGACATTTAAAATTCTCTTTTTACCCATTTTATGATCAGTGGCCTTGAACTGGTTTTACTAGGTGTTTGTTTAGAATGATTTGTGGGCTTAAAATTGGAAAATGTCATTAAATTAATACATTTTAACGTAAATTATTTTTATTAAAAGTTGAAAATACAGTGTATTCTAGGACAATGCTTTTTTTTCTGTTTGTTTTTCCTTGTAGATGTATTTTTGATGAGTAAAATTTATAAAATGAAAAAGATATTAATTTACAAAAAAAGTGTGAATAATTATTTTTTAAAATATTATATAGTGTTTATGAATTCAAAATTTGTTTTATGTGGTTTCTAAAGTACAATAAAAGATAATCTCCATTTAACGAATTTTCTTCATAACGAATTTTTTTCGGGATTTAGCGACTTCGTTAAATAGAAGTCTGACTGTATAAATATGTCAAGTTCAAGAATAAATATATGTTTCTGCATAATTAAAGAATAAAAGGGTGCTATTTTTTTTTTTACATTGCATTACATACAGGATGGTAGTTAGATGAACGATTGTATTATTAGAATCAAATTACACAGTTTATAGCATTGTATTAACTCATTTTAAAATGCTCCTTTGTGTTTGATCTGTTTTCAGAAACCCAATAAATCTAATAAATAATTTGGAATTGATGGCTGATATATCATTAAACGAAAAAAGTGTACGAGATAATTTCCATGTAGTAATTGTGGGAGCTGGAATATCTGGCCTTTCATGTGCTCTGCAATTGTATAAAAATAATTTCTCGAAGATTACAATTTTAGAAGCTCAAGATAAATTTGGAGGTCGCATATCAACTGTCCGATTTAGTAAGTTCATATATATTTTTATAAAAATTGAATTTCACCTTGGTTTTATGTTCTCAATTTATAATTTTTGGTATATTAATTATGCAACATATGAGATTTTTGTACCAGTGTTTTCATAACTTGAATTCTACTCAGATTTATGATTTATAAATCATGAATTAGACCAAAAAGCTGCTACATTTATCCTCATTAACATCTAGCAACATGCAATTTGTAAATGATGTGTCATTCATTAAAGTGAAATATCATAGCATGAAATCGTTGAAAAATTGCTAATAAAAATAATCAATAAATAAGGAGGATTCAATCAGTGGTTTTTTTTCTTGCTCTTTATCTGCTTCAAACTGTGGGTGTAAACTGTAAGATTGAAATAGCATGTTTAAGTGTCTCTAAAAAATATGAGTTATTAATGTTTTCTAATTTTTTTACTGCATTATCAGTGAGAATTCTACGCAAAAAAAAAGTCTCCAGAAAAGTAAAGGGGAGCTGTAGTTTTAATTAAGTAATGCATCTAAAAAATTTTCAGAATCAGGCAGTTTGAAAAGTACTTTTATTTATCAAGTTCCTCAAATGCATTTTAACATTTCTTATAAAACTGCAGCCAGATGTCTCATTTCTTTATCACTGTTTAATGTGTGCGTTTGTGTAATACTGGTAAATTTTTCTTGATGGATTTTGATTCATAATGGTCTTAGGCCCTCCAAGACTTCGCATGATAGTTAAATTTCTAGTTTGTCCACTAACTTGAAATAATCATAACCTTACCTCCTCCAAAACTAAAACTTCATCGTTTTTAAATCAGGATGATGCAATCCTGCATCACCCGCGTATCTGGACCAATCAGAAAAGCCTTTACTGGAAATCATAAGATTTCAATTGCTTCTGGTTGACCAAGACTATAAATAGATAAGATCTCTAGAGCGAACAACAAATGCTTTTTATGTGTGTGTCTTAATGTACCTTGTGCACTTGGTAGTTTATTTGTGTTTGTGATGTACCTTTTGTGTCGCTGTCTGTTCATCAATAAAAAATAGATGTTTTTTAACATTAGGTATTCAATTTCTGCACTATTATCCTAAAATTAACAATTTATACCATTTTTATATAACAGGAATTTCAATGTGAAAAATTATTTTATGTTTTGCACAAACTATGCATTAAGGTACTGAGATGTTTTAGTGTAGGTGGATATATCACTCATCTGCTAAATTCCTCATTTTACCTGAGATTTTATTTCTTGTTCACTGTACAGGGTGTGTACAAATTAGTTGGGTAAAAAGAATGATTTATTACATGTAATTTACAGGAAAAAAAGTAAAATGCCTATTGCTGTAAGAAATAGAAATAGTCCCGAATTTACCATTATTCCAAATGTTTGATGAAGCTTCCTTTTGTTACTCTGTAAATGTCCCATCAGTAAATCAGTTCTTACCAAAGATTTGTTAGAATGTTTCTATCGATCA
Source organism: Trichonephila clavata (assembly GCA_019973975.1). NCBI lineage: Eukaryota > Metazoa > Arthropoda > Arachnida > Araneae > Nephilidae > Trichonephila > Trichonephila clavata. The sequence continues at coordinate 10,830 of BMAO01010093.1, forward strand.
AGTTAATTGTGGCATACACTCGTGATTTTAGTTCAGAAATGGCAGAGTGTATACATGGAAATTTGTACATCCATAAAAATCCCATGCACTGAAATCCAGTCATGAAAAATCTGGAATCTGATAGCCTCAGCATTGAGGCAAGATGTAACACTGTTGGTTAGTGATAAGATGTGCCATCCTTTTGAAAAATATAAACTCCAGTTATTTTTCTTTGATGATTGGCATAACGAAAATCTGTCCAAGTAAATAATTCCTGTGACCGTCTTTTCAGCAAAGAAAAATGGGCCGAAAACATTCGAGGATCTCACTGATAAAAACATGTTTACATTAAGACTATCCCTTTCATGCTCTAGTATGGCATACTGATTTTCCTACCCCCAAATTCTTAAATTGACATCTAACGCCATTTACAAAAGAAACTTTGGATATATTACTACTAGTCTGAGATTAAACGGTTTAATTTAATTTAATATTTCAGAAGTTTTTAATTTACAAAATTGCCCATCTAATTTGTAGACACCCTGTATATTAAATTAAGAATACATTTTCCTATATTTATTTTGTAATCAGTTACAAAGTACATCATTTTATTTCTCATGAAATTTATCTTTTTTTTTAAATTGAAATTTTTAATTATTTTTTAAGCTTTAATTTTATTTTCAACAGATGATTGTTTTCTGGAGTTAGGTGCGCAATGGATTCATGGCTGTGATAATCTCCTTTTCAATTTTTCAAAATCTAATCAACTTGTTCCTGAGGTATTGGAAGAATCGGCCTGTGAGGGTAAAGGTACCTTTTGTACTTGTAATGGAAATGTGATTGAAACTTCTCTTGTTGAAGAGGTAAAGGAAATTGTGAATGATTTGAAATCGAAATTAGAAGAAGGACGGTATGACACCAAAAAGATTGATTCAGTTTCAACGTTTTTTTGTAAAGCTTTCTCGTCGTACATCTCTCAGTTCTCTGATGACTCCAATATTGATATTAAGTTAGCATTGTTTAATTGGTGCATGAAATTTGAATCAATTGACAATGCTGCTCATGATTTAAATGATATTGCTGTGCAAAGTTTTACTGAATGGGATGACTGTCCTGAAGAATTTTACCACATAGAATTTTCTAATGGATTCCACTCTTTCTTAGACACTGTTCTTTCTCAGTTACCAAATGATATAATACACCTCAAAACACCAGTGAAATGCATCAAGTGGTCTAATAATTTAAATGATTTTTATAACCAGATCTTCATTCAAAGTCGACCAGAAGATAGTTTTCCCATTCTTCTTGAATGTGACAATGGAGAAAGATTTTATGCTGATAGTGTTATTGTCACTGCATCTATTGGATTCTTAAAAGAAAATATAGATTCGTTTTTTTCCCCACCCTTACCTCAAAACAAAGTAGAAGCTCTGCTAATGTTGGATTTGGAACTGTTAATAAGATTCTTTTAATATATGATAAGCCATTTTGGAAATCTGATGATGTGGGTTTTCAACTTGTTTGGGAAGATGCAAGAACTCAGCAGTGCGAAAAACTTTCAGCTCAAGTAAGGATTTTGTGATATTTTTAAGAAAAATAAATGTAATACACATATTTTAAATAATGCTTATTTTTTAAATTAATACGGCATGATTTTGTGATAGAAACTTTTGATTTTTCATTACAAATTCAATTATTTTGTTAATTACATATTCTTAACATATCCAAAGTACAATCAGTAAATATTAAAAAATTAATTAATTATTTTTTTCACTTTCATTTTTTTTATTTTGATTGTTATAAACAGGAATATCACTGTGTTTCAATTTATTACATACGTTAATTATTTATGCAAGCATTTTGTTTACTTTTTTTACTTTAAAAGTGATGATAATATTATTCCCCCCATATATAGATATGCACGCATGCTAAATTGCTGTGATTCTAACTGAATTCATTACAATATATACGAATATAGCAAGACAATAGCGATCAAAATAGAGAGCTACAGCTATGCGAAAGAAAATTCTTATGCTTAGGGCTAATAAGGCAGAGCTAATAGTTTCAATGAGCCAACTTTCCCCTATATTTGGTTATATTTGACCAAAATAAAAAGTACTTTAAAAAAGTTTTCTGTAAAAAAAAGAAACTAAAATTAGTTTTTAATACAAAAACCTTGTAATCTTTTAATATAAAATAATAATTTACAGACTTAGAAGTATGTAGGAAGTTTTAAATACTAAAATAGCCAAAACTAACAGAAAATAGCATACCAACTTCCCTATGAGTAAGCACAATGACTGAATATAAATTTTAAGATTTATACAGAGACTCGGATTCTGACTCTAAATTTAGAAGATTTATGTGACTTGTTTTCCTTTTTTGTTAAGAATAAAAATTCCATTTCAAATACCCAGCAAGTTAAAAAAATATTAATATGTTTTGTTTGTTTTTTTTTAAAAAAAAGATACGTTTTTCCAAAATTACATTTTTTTCGAAGTAGTGGATCTGTATATCAGCCAACTCCTTTACTTTACCTTTAAATGATTTCAAAAATTCTTGGCTTATTCATGAAAATATATGGTGTGTGTGTATTTAGATCCCAAAAGATGCTCCAAAAGTAAGTTAAGTCAGTTTTTTTCTCAGGGAAGTTGTATTACAAAATAATTAAAATTCAATTGCAATAACAAAAGAAAAAAAATTCTAAATTCACGACAGGGGAGCAATGACACATGCACAGAATACCAAAAAATAAAAATAAGCCTGCAGGCCAATGTGCTGGAATGAGTGAAAACCAGCTTAGAAATATTAAGCAAATGAAAATTCGCCCTTCGATACAAGAAACTAGGATGCTTGAATCAAAGGATTTTGTACTTGAAAGATAATGCAAGAATGTGGGATGCATTCCTCGTTTGGTATAGCAGAGATTAATATGCCCGGATTACAACCCCAATCTTATCCCATTAAGGTTTGATAGTTTTCTTGCTTTGAAGTAGTACTATCGTGACCTCACTTCAGTAAAAAACGAAGTACAACAAGTTATGAAATACTTTCTAAAATCGCTGGCAGCAACTTCTTGAGACCCTGGGCCCCTACACAAATGTAGGCCCCACCTGTGACCCTTAAAAGTAGACAAATCGTCAAATACTCATACAAACAAATGATTTGCATGATTTACAATTGCACAAACCAGCTCGATCAACTGCCACTTTTTGACTGAATGAGTAATGATGGAGTATGGTGGTTAGCCTAAGCCTATACGGAGACGACGGTCATCAAGTGTAGCCAGTTGACATATCGTCCAAAATTCTCAGTTTTTCTGAGAATACAACTGGAAATAACATTTGACCGTTGAAATTATTCTAATCATGATCTTATTAAGGTTGAGTCGAGAGCAAGACGAAGCCCCCATTGTGAGCGAGGCCGACCCCAGTTGCCCCATACCTTAAAATGCCCCTGATTGTTGTATATTTATCTTGAAATTTATTTCACTGTACATTAAATGTATCAATATCGATGGAGACTATGAGGGAAAATGTCTAAATATTGCCTTTATGTGTGACTTTTGAGTTTTTGCTTTTAATAATACAGCTTCCCTTGGGAAAAAACTGACGGAACTTATTTTCGGTACAACCCTCATATATAGTAATGGACCTAGTTTGATTTTGAATTTCAAAATTTTGAAATCTTTTATTCTGTACTGATTTTAATGTCTCACTAATACTTTTGCTTCATAAAATTTAGAATCCATGGATTCACAGTATCAGTGGATTTGATGTTGTACAGAAATATCCTAATATCCTTTTGGGGTGGATAGGTGGTAAAGAAGCTATAATGATGGAATCTATTGATGAAGAAACAGTTGGAAATGTCTGCTCTGACCTTTTGAGAATCTTCCTAAAGCGCCCAGATATTCCAAATCCTAACAAAGTATTAAGGTATTTTTAAAAATTTATTAATTTCCAATGCATTTTTAATTTTCACTTGAAATTTGCCCCTATATACTTTTACTACTGAATGCTCCTAATATACTTTTACTGTTGTGACTTTTTTTTCTTCTAAAATAAAAATTTTCAAATTAAAGTTAATGTGGTTTATCTGAAATTTTATTTAAACCTTATGCTTTTATAATTAATTAAATCTTCTACATTTTTAACTATGGGCCTTTATATCATGTTGCTTTGGTTTGTGAATAACAACATATTACATTTCTCTTTTCCAGAAGGAATTATTAAAAATGAAAACTGGTAATCCATTTGTTATATCTCGCATTTGTAAAATGAAACTGCCTAGTTAAAAACTATCACTATCAGTAAAACTATTGGTTACAATACTCAACAGAGTTTATAATCTAGTTGACTATAAAAAGTTGATAGAATGGGAAAATTTTATTAAAAAAACGTATATTATTATTATGTTTAAAAGAAACAATTTCTGTATTAATAAAATTATTACTTTATGTGCAGCAAATATTTAACAGATAAATTTATGAAATAAAATACTTCATTATGAAATGAAAAAGAGTCTTCATTTCTATGTTTCCAAATGATCTCTTTGGCTTCTTAAAATTAGTGCTGAATTGATATAAAATGCTTGTGCCTGGAAGAGTATTAGTAAATTTTTTCCCCCAAGTTAACAAAATGGTAGAACATTATTTAATCTTCTGTTTATTCTTATTCTCATGTGAAATTCTTTGTTTGTGTTAATATCGTATGCTTGTAAAAGATAAATTTTTTTTCATTAAATTGCATTTTTTTAGTTATGTTTGGTTTAGTTTTTTTGGTTTATATATATATATATAAATAAGAGATGATTTTTGTTTTAATATTCTTAAAGTGCCATACTGGAATTAGAATTTATCTATATCTATATATATATAGAAATATTATTTTTGATTACATTTTCTGTAATAAAGTATTAGTTAGTGATAAATTTACTATATATTTAAATTTTAATAACTTTATTAAATATTGTATTGAACATGGATACCCTGCCAATTTTATTTACAGTTATATCTCTTGCAGTTCTCAGTGTAATGACATATGTTGATAACAATAGCATTTTTAATTAGTTGTACAGTTAATTGATGATGGCGCTACAGGGTCAATTAAATTAATAATAATATATTTTATTTAAAATTAATTGTTTATGTTTGGGTTGCACTTTTGTTTTTTCTATAAATTTTAAAACAATATTTAGATTTTTTAACTGTATATATATAGACTTAATGTTATTTTATCATAATTTACTAATTTATGTGCTACTGATGTACTCCTTTATATCGTATGGAAAAAATGGTTGTTGCTGTACTCATTTAGTAAGTTTTTTTCATCTAATTTTTTTAGCATTGATTTTAACATATACTAGTAATTATTATAGGCTATAATTTTATTGTTTTATACTAATAAATTTGTGGTTTATTTGTAATAGTTAAACTTCTCTTGATATTTCTTACTTTCCTTATGGCCCAGAGTATTGGCAAATAAAGGTGAAGGTTGGCTAGCCGCAAAACTTTTGTTTAAACCAGAAGTTTGCTGTAGTACTACTGTGGCTAATACTTTTTAATATCTTGACTAGTTATCTTTAGGTTTTATAACTATTTTGTATATATTTATGAATTGTATATATATACTGTCTACCAGTAAGTAATCGGACACCTGTGATAAAAGAAGTAAACAAAATGTACTTATATTCAATTAATGGCAGAGCCTTCACCTGTGGTAATTACTGCTATACTCTGAGTCATGCATTTTACAAGTTATGAGGTGATGGACAGTGGCATTTTCTTCCCACTCGGGGCTGGAAAACACTTGCAAGTTCTTTCACCGGTTTTGGACGATTGCTTCACCTCTTAATTTAGAGATCCAACTCATCCCAGAGGTTTTTCTTTAGGATTCAATTCTGGATTTTATAAGGGCCAGTCCAGTCGTTTTTCCCTATTACCATATCAATCCCTGATGGACCTCGCAACATGACGATATAGATGACACTGCAAGCGACGTGCCAGTTCAGGAAAGAGGTTGAAGTCGGAGGGGTTGAGATC
>BMAO01010094.1:0-19678 GCA_019973975.1 Trichonephila clavata
ATGCATTATCATGATACAAAGATTTACCAAAGTTTCTTAAAATATAATAAATTGATGTTTCTACACATGTACCTAAAAACCAAAAAAACACGTTTTGAGAAAAATGGAAGAAACTAAATAAAATTGTACACTTAACTAAAATTTGACTTTCAGAATATTCCACCACTGTACTCATCTTGCATAGACTCTTTTAAGGCATCCTGCTTCCTTTTAATTTGTCTTTTAGTTGTCCTGGCTTCTTTGGTAGCTTTTTGGACATTCCTCTGGGCATCACAAATTCTGACGTAGTCAATTTTACGAGGGCCTTCACGAGTATTGATCCTGTATTTCTTTGCATTTCTTTTAATACTTCTGTTCCTGCGTATGCATCTTCTTTGAAACATATAACTGCGTCCATAAGACCCATTTGCAAAGTTTTTTTGCTCACAAATGTGTTTTTGGCACACGATTCCACACACAGTTATTAAAGCTTTCGTTGGGGTTTTGAGTTCGGCCATGCAGACATTTTAATAAAAGTTCTTTCGCAGTTAAATCTCTAAATATTTTTTTAATTTTAAGAAGAACTTCTTGCAGCAAAAGAATTTCTGCATCTGTCAGCCTTCCTTGTCCAGATATTGCTTTATTGTCTGGCAGCCTGGTGGATTTTAAAGCTCTCAGTCTTGATTCCATCCTTTTTTGGACGTGGCCGATGCACTCCAGTTTTTCAATACTAACATCATCACCGTATATGTTGGACTCTTGAACCCTAAGGAATCCCTTCGAATCTCCATCTCCAAGGTACTGAACATATCGAACATCGTAATTTGGTAATGAGCGATTGAAATTCCGCAATGCTCCTTCACTCTCCATTCCCGCACTAAATCCATGATAGTTTACCTGGCAATTTTCACGGTTTTTTTTGTTTCTATATTCAAAACAATATTTTGATAGGCACTTAAAATCAATAACTTTTCCGTTATCAAGAGAAGTTGCCATTACAATGCCATTCTTTGACGCGTGTCCTTTTTTTTTTTTGCCAGGTCCCATCAAGAGCAATTGCTATGTCCTTATTGTTTTCGTTTTCAATGACAGCTTCATTAACGCTGTTAACCATTGAACGTGATGAAGCAGTTTCCAACGCATTAAAAATTGGCATATACAGTCTTTCAAATTTAGCTGGAGGAGGAGGCAAGTTCATCAGCGCACAAAATGTCTGAGCTGCACTTTTTCCAATTCCAATGCATCTCATGCCATAAACAAACCTCAAATTTACTTCGTATCCTGCTGGCACAGAATTTGAAGTAATTAAACCATGACTAGAGCCACAATACTTGCAAGTTGCTGATATACTGCTAGCAAGGCCTCTACGACTACTCTTATTTTCAGCAACATCAAAGCAGAAAGAGCTATCACAAAATCTGCATTTTACAATATTGTTGAAAATATCATTAAGCATATTTAAGTCAATATAACAAACATGTTTTAAGATTCAGTTGAAAGTTTTCTTCCATAGTCAAAATGTCCTTCACTCTTCTCAATCTTTTTTAGAGGCACTGACATCAAATTGTTTACTCTCCACACATACTGAAGTTTTTTTACGAATTAGACGACGCTTCTGATGTCCAAATTTCTTTGTTCGAGACATTGCAAATATTTTAAATGCTTACAAATCACAAACAAACAGAAAGTAAACAAGAAAAGGTAAATTAGCAGTCAAAATATGAAGTTCGTAACTGACGTGTTTGTAACTCAAGCACAAGAAAACAAAATTTTTAAATTTCGCACAGCTTGTGTTATAAACAAGATTAAGTTAAGTAGTTATAGTCCTTCTCAAACCACAAGAATAAAATTAATATATCCAGATTAAGTGACATTAAAAAATATATATCTACAATCTACATAAAAACATGTTTCGGTTACTGAAAGATGAGCGTAGCACTTGATGAACGATAACGTAAGCAACAGGTGTGGTGGCTGTTGTTTACATTTTAAAACCACTACTTTTTTTTTAAGATGAAAAGTGAAAAATCGATTTTTTGAAGGTTTATCACGCCTTGGTTTCTTCCCTTAAGGTCCCTAAGGAATTTCCTTCTCATTTCCTCTTTTGTGCATGGTTGTTTCATAGGGTACATCAGAGTTTCTCAAACTATGAGATGCACCCCCTGGGGGAGGGAGCGTGATAACCCTACAAAGGGGCGCGAGTATATCGAAAATAAAAGATTTTTTAAAAAAATAACCGAATGAAAAGTAAAACAAAATTCATTTTCTGATATTTTTAAAAATACAGATTTACACTAATATAATTTATATATCACATGTGACGATATTAAGTGTTTAAAAGTAAAAGCTTCAACCTTTGATCCAAAAACCAAGTAAAAATACATTTGTTTGAATTGCTGGAATTTCACGATGAAAGATTTTTTTTATTACGTTTTTTTTAAAGCTAAAATACGACTCTTTCTGAGAAAAAACATAACCCAGATCCAGAATCATGAAAATTTTAAGAAGATAAAAAAACTCATCACTGCTATTATTATTGAAATACTGTACATATTAGCCGTAAAAAGAAAATGAAGACTTAATTCACTTTTTATCTCAGATCGAGCAAGGGAAGAAAGAGCCTGCTGAGTAGAAATAATGCATATTATTCATGATAGCGAAAGTTAATTTGAGAAAATGATGAACATGAAACGAAAGGAAAATTTTCAAATGCTTCTTAAAGAACTTCATCAACTAAAATATGAAGCCATAAGTGTACCACGGCACACAGCGCCCTGTCAAAAAGACACAAGTAAGAAAAAGTTCAACATGCTATTTGTCAGTCATCAAGGACTATAAAACTACAATAACTTGAACAAAATATGAAAGCTTTCCATGCAAATAACATTCCTGTTGAAAACTGTCTGTGATTTGTGTCCTTCATTAAGGTCATGCACATTTGAATCCTCCAAGTTCAGTTTTATTGGATTTTTTCCCAAATTATCAAAGACAAATTTAAAAGTCCTTGAAAGTAGATAAGTATGCTTTCTCATAATTAAATTTTTCGCTGGAATTACGATTTTTATCGTGTCACTAAAAATAATTATAAAAAAAGGATTGGGGTGACTGGGTCACTCACACGACCATTAACGTTAGTATCGATTGCACGCCTCTTCCCGGGTTAAGACATTTTAAAGTCTTCTCGCTTTAAATATTAAAAATAACACAATTATTCTTCATCGGAATTTTATATTCTTTTTCATTATTAAAGAATGATAAATGAAACATTACATCTTAATGAGCACCATGTTGCTCTCTGTCGAATCCATGTCTACTAAACTGTTCGATGCCACTTGCAATGTGCTAAAAATGAGTTCCCATGTCCTCCCAAACAAGAGTGAGAAGTTCATGGTGACCAAATGGCTTATTAGTAAAAAACATGTCCTTCATATCGTTAAGGATTCCCAGCTGAGAAGTGTCATTTAATCATACGAGTGCTTTAGAGATATTTGGGAAGACGCACTCTAATTCTACTAAAACTTGGTGAGAATAAAAAAATTATTTCCTCATTTTGTGCATGGTTGTTTTCTCGGTTACATGGATTCATAGACAAGTTCAAAAGTGGAAGACAGTGGAAGCAGTGTTGAAGATCGTACACAAAATGATCCATTTCAGAATTTCATAGCGTCTCGTAGATAGGGGCATAGCAGTTAAAAATAAACATTCTATTAAATCAGGTGTTTTGGATTAAATGATGAATGCACGTGGCCCTATCCATCTACATATAACTGTCATGTTTCGATGTTTTTTCAGACCCTCTTCAAGAAATATAAGATACTCGCGTTTAAGCGTTCATTTGAGATTCTAATGTGTACGAAATGAGCAAGCAATAAGCCTTCGTTCTCACTCACACATTTTCAGCAAAGCATTTACAGCACCTAATGAGGTATTCCTATAAGGTATCTGGCTCACTTGTGTGTGTATTTAGTATTGATATTTTTCTCTCTTTTCATGTGCTCGAAACTAATGAACGATTGAAAGTATAATTTGGTGCAGTAACATATAGACTTTGTCATTTTCAACGTCAAACATTTCCTGTTTCTTGAAATTAATTCAAAATTTTTTCGATGGCAGTTCTTTCGAATCAAACCTCTTCACGAGAGTGCCTGCTTTTAGCTTCTGGTGCCTGACTTTTCTTCGAGATGGATCATGGGTATTTCAACTTTAGCCTCACCTAAATGACTGAGGTTCCAATGAGGATTTTGAGCTATTTTAAGGAGGTAAATGATTTGATGTTTTTGTAACCGAGACCGGTTAGTACGACTACTTGCTGTGAGTGGGCCTTCGTGCCATAATTCTATAAGGATATAAGCAGCTTCGGGATGGATCATGGTTATTTCAACTTTAACCTCACCTAGAAGAATGAGTTTCCATTGACGAATTGGAGTGATTTTAAGGAGGTATATGAATGAATGATGTTTTTGGAAAAAAGAAAGAGAAACCGGTTGATTGCATCTACTTACTGTAGTAAGCCCCTTGTACCGCAAATCTATAAGAATATAAGCAGTAGTCAGTTTCGGTTATGAGACAAGGATTACGAGATCTAGATCCGTTTCAGTATCTGACTTCTCTCTGTTCCATAACTCTAGAAGAATATTCACAGCTACCTCTTCAATTGAAATGCTACTTAGAGGCGCCTATTAGTGCTGCCTTTAGAAGGGTTAAAGGGTATTTCAACTATAATCTCTCTGTTCAATGAACAGAGATTGATACAAATTTGAGTAGTAGATCAGCAAATACAAGTATCTGAATATAATACAATTCTGATCATTACAAGTATCTGAATATTATATTTATTTATAAAAAAGTGCAGACCCATACACACAGATGACTACTCTTACACAAATATTCTCATATAAATATACCAGACAATTACCAGCATCTTTACATCGTTCCAGAGATAGCTCTCTAAATCCACTAGCAGAAACTGGGAGAGATAAAGTCTGTCTTATCACACTCAAAACACATGAAAAACTCTTTTAAAGTGACTCGACCGTTGTTGCAAAAGGTCCTTTATATAGAATCATGGTAAAATCTGGATGGATCGCTGCAAGCTCCTTCCCATTTTGAGCAACTGTATTGTTAAGTAGTTTTTTTGTCGGAACAGGGACGTCAGACCTAAAAAAGAAAAGGAAAATTGGTTCCGAAGATCGGGAACGAATTCCTCTACCACAAGAGGCCTCATGGTTCAGGCAAGTGAAGCAAAGATCTAATATTGGATTGTTTGGTTAGTTGAGTCGCATTTTAATCTTAATCATGATGTAGCAGTAAGAGACCTACCAGGTAGAGAATTTTACCAACAGTGTGAGCCTGAATGTCCGATATATATTTCTTAGTATCATCATAATGTTTTTTTCCTCTTTTGTGCTCTTTTATAGCAGTTTCTAACTGTCTTCGCAAATACTACGTCTATACCAACAGCATGAAAATCTTGAAAGTTTTGAAGAACTTTACTAACAGTGTGTTACTAACTGCAGAATTTCAATGCTTCCATCTGCATTCTTTTCTCTACTATTTTATTGAGATTCTTAATGTCTTTGTATATACAACAACGATACTGACAACATGAGAGTCTTAAAAGTTTTAAGAAAATTTTGCCGATCACTGTTGACATGTAATGACTGTCATATAAGACATAAAATACTGTCTGTACATTACAGAGGGTACGATATTCACTTTTGTTAATTAAAAGATCCACGTTTGAATTTAGTCGATGAACCAGTGGATTGGGTGATTTTGCAGCATATCACACTCCTGCTTTCTGATTTTAAAAAGGCGTATTTAAGAAATAAAAAATATGATTTTATTTAAGGTATCCGACTACTTGCGAATTTTTTTAAAAAAAAAGTGTTGATATGGATATTGCTTTGTCGTTTTTAGATTTTTTTAGTACATTTCAAGAAAAATATGCTAAAATTATGAAAAGAAAAGAAATTAGTATTACTAAAAAAAGGGGGAAATAATGGTAAAAATTTTACAAAAAGTAACATAAACGGAGCCCATTCTGTACCAAAAGTTTATAAACAAATTTTCAACTTTTCAATTCTGATGTTATTCATTTTTGAAATGGCCTTCAGAATAAGAGATATTTTAATATTTACAAAAACTAGAGAACTTTATCTTTGTTAATATATGAAATTGCTTAATAAAACTGTGAATATATTGACATAAATAGCTGTAAATTTTGTAATAAAACAGTGATTAATAAGTCTGAGGGTTAAAACACGTCTACTATTATACAAAACATAAACAAAAAATATTTCAGTTCATTATTTTCAAACTTACTCATAGAAATTATTTCCCACATTAATTAAATAATTTTATAAACATTAAAATATTAAGAATAACTAGTAATTAAGGATTAGAAGGTATTTATTATATATTTTAATAATTGCCATATTTCTTACGGTCGAATCAATGTAGACAAAATAATTTGTTGCCACTAGCATTCTGCTAAAAAAAAGTTCCGATGACGATTAAATACTTAACAACTGTGAGATGATAAGAAGCTTGAAATTCACTTCGAATTATAAGTTCAAAATTCATTTTCATCGTATTTGATCATTATGACCTAGTCACATTATAATAAGAAACCTGTCTTTAACATCACCAATGTACTTCGAGTTCTATTTGTAAAATATTTTCTTTATTTTATCATACGAGTTCTTCAGAGATTTTTAGGAAGATGCTCCCTAAATCTACTAAAGTTTATTGAAGAGGACATTTTCATAAAGTGACTTCTTGTGCCCGTTTCGCAACTTGCACAACGATCCGTTACTGCGCTTCAGACATTAGCACACACTTGATCTCTATCAATGGCCAATGGTTCATCTTTTTCTCAGCAAATGAGGATGGAAGTGTTTTTGCCGTTAAATATTGCTTCTCCTCAGGAAAGAAACATGACATACGATGGTTAATTGATGGTCATCGATTTTCTGTTCATCACTATGTTCTGTTTTGAAAAGGTATTCATTATAAAGATATTGAAGTAAAAAGGTATTGAATATATTTCAAATGCAAACATTATTATAAGAAATTGAGTTCCTTGTGACTCGAAATATTTGAAAATTTCAGAAACGTATGTCAGGTTTATACGAAATAGAACCTTCTTATACTCACTGAGCATCGGGATTTGCATGGCAGATATATCTTAAATTGACAAAAGTACGAATTCTTTTTTTGAGAAGCATACACTTTTACATGGAAAATGCTCATTTGTAACGATAAGTTATTGTTATGTTACGGATATTAATTTCTGTTTACCAACCTATGATTCCTTCTTTCCAAGTAGCTATATCATATATCTTAATTTCAAATACAATATGTTTGGGTAATGTCACAAAACTTACTTATACGTGATTTGCTATGGACTAATGAATGCGTAAACTACTTGTACGATTTACAAAACTGTTATCTATGAGCTCAATTGAGAATTGAAGCAAGTATATATGAATATTTTACTTAGACTAAGAATAATGTTAAGGAATTATGTTTTTTAACATCAAAATATGTAGAAAAACTTACTTACGCATTAAATCAAAACACACTGATAAGAAAAATGGGGGGGGGGGGCAAACAAAACAGTGATTAAACCTGTGCAAGATGGCCATGTACTGGCGTAAAAAGCAGAATACAGGTGTAACAAAACAGACAAAAAAAAGTAGAAGAAATCAATTGTATTAGAATTTCAATTAATTTGAATGCCATAAAAAATGAGGCTTCAGGGAAACAATTTGATTACATGTAAATGACAAAAAAGTGATTGTTTGAAAAGGATACAGAAAGTTCAAAATGGTGTATGGTTCCTCCAGAACTGCGGAGACCGCATGAATCCATTAAAATTACCTATCAGATTTGTGAAAAAATTAATGCACTCTTCATGAAATGTCATTTACATGTCTTGGATAGTTACAAGAGGCATTGGTCTTTCAACAGCGCCTCGTCAGTTTTTTTTACCAAATATGCTTGATCAGATTAAGATCAAGAGAGCACGCTGAACCTTCCATACATTTCATTAATTTAGCTTCAAAAAAGTTCTTTACTTGTTAGTATATCTGGCATTATCCCGAATTAAAACAAAGGAATTGCCAAAAGGCTGCATAGAAAGGTATGACATAGAATATCGCCTGCATAATTTTAAGTCATTTAATTTCCCTTTCGAGTTATATTCAGACCAGTACGTCCACCGATGATGACTCCAGACCACAACGTCCAACTTCCTTCCCTGTAATGCGATCATTCAAGAACGAACATAGGCATATTTCGAGTACAATTTTAGCCACAGTAAAACATGTCTGGTGTCACAATATAAACTTAATCGGACTCTTTCGTAAGTTGCACATGACTCCAATCACTTTTCATCCAATCTCGATGTTCACTATCCCTCTTGAATTGGGTTGCATGATATCTTGCTGCAAATGAAATACACACCATTGGCTTAGAGGCTAACAGAAACTCCGCAGCAAAACTGTTAAAGATTATTTGGCTTGACACCCTTCATTCTTTTGTTGAGTGAAGCTGTTTTTGAATTTGTGTCTATTAATCTAATCTGTCCAATGAGCTCTTCACAGGATATTTGGGTTATTATTTGCTGTGGAAACATATGGAAACTTTGTCTTGGTCGACATCGAACACTTCCTGTCTCCCGAAATCGATTCCAAATTCTTGGAATGGTGTTTCTTGTCACTCCAACAACGTCAACTGCAGTATTTGCAAGAAATTCTATCTACTGATAAAACGCCAAGGCATGGATTCGGGTAGATGACTCATCTATGCTAAAAAAAAAACAGCCGAACGGCTGGATTTGATAACTGGGACAACGAAAAACAGCAGTAACTTCTACAAAATCTCGATTTCTGCGCTTATATCCCTTTTCTGGATTATAACGTCATGAGCGTTGCTTTGCATAAGCATGCGTCTTATGCTGTTACCTGCCACATTTTAGACTTGCACTCGATAAATTGTTATTTGAAATAAAAATAAGTGAGGCTTTGTCAAAAAATAAAAGTAAAATTTTAAAATACATTGCAGCTTTGTTTGAATTACAGTAGAATGTAAACAAGGGCTTGGTCGCTGATGAAAGGAAATAGAAACTACCCCATAACGTGGTAAAAAATGCATAAAACGAGGGGGGGGGAGGGTGCGTTTATATAATGATAGGTTAATATAGTATTAAAAGAAAAGCCAAAAATGAGTTTCATATTTTAATCAAATAAATCCACCTCCATTAACCCTCATGCTGTGGCCCGCGTGAAATAGCTTTTGTATGCATGTAGTCCGGTGAGAAAGAAGGTCGAGATCCCATGAGTTCAATGATTTTTGCGAAATAATGGCTTAAAGACCGAAAAACCATTCTAAAACAATGAAGCACGTAGGAAAAAAATGGGGTATGGCAATGACGCTACCCCTCCCCCGTTTTTCTTTAAACCATCTTTCCAACGTGTTAAATAACTGACCTTACCTTTCACTAATACACACGCGGAATTCTGTATGTTATATTCTGAAAGTAAGAATTGAATGAAGAAAATAATCAAAAAGGAATACGTGAAGAACTTTATAATTTCCAAAAATGCATTAAAAGAGAATGCTTATATATAAAAAATACTCGTTAATCACGATGGTTTATTCAGTGAATGAATGCGAACACATGTTTACAAAAACAAGGAGTAATCCTAGATGCGAAAAGAAACATTTTCAATTTACAATAATAATAGAATCTGCAGTAATAATAGAAAGAATAAATTTTGAAACACATAAATAATAAAAAAAATTAAATTTAAGAGACTACAAATATTTTCTTCTGAAGCATGCATACAAACACACACACACACGTATACATATATATATAAGTGTGTGGGTGTGTTTTTCTTCTTATAGCATTTACGATAGTCCTTTTTTTTAAATTTTAATTACGTTACACTACGGGAATCAGATTTACGTCGAGTTCCAAGAAAAGGCCAATGTGGACTGAAAGACAGTCTTGTGTTAGATGAAATGGTGCCGTTAGAACTTCTCAGGCTTTTAGAGAGCAACGAATGATTTAGTTATATGTAACAATATTAATGTAACTGTTATTCTCTCTGTAATGTAAATGGATAATTTGAATCAAGACATAAATGAGTAAATAGTTGTATAAACGTAAAAGCTTGAAATCTTATCTTGAGTGTAGTGGAAATAAATAAATACTTTCCTCAGAAATTATTTGCAATTTAGCGGAGAGTCAGCATGTTACACTTCCTTTTATTTCTTCATGGGACTTATCTATGGATGAAAAAGTTGGCATCTGCTATCGTATAGTTTTACCAGCCGTTTTATACTAAAAATATAGCCGTTTACACGAAAAAAATTAAATTATTCGTAAATTAAATAATTTTCTAAAACATTAGATTATTGAGAACAACTAGTAATAAAGAATAACTGATAACATGAAAACTTAATGAGCGCCATGTTTCTAACGGTCGAATGAATGTCAAGAAAACATTTTGTTGCCACTAGCATTCTGTTAAAAGTAAGCTTCGATGACGATTAAATACTTAACAGCTATGAGATGATAAGAAGTTTGATATTCATTTCGACTTAGAAGTTGGAATTTCATTATTATTTAATACGTGATATTCATCATGGTGACATAGCAACGTTATAATAAGAAACCTATCTCTAACGTCGCCAATGTAGTTCGAGTTCCAGTTGAAAAGAAGAGAGTGTCTTCTTTATTATATATACGAACACTTCAGAGATTTTGCGGAAAATACTCCTTAATTCTACTAAAGCTTGATGAAGAGGACAATTTTATAAATTGACATTAGTACTTGTTTCGAATCATTGGCCGATAATTCATCCCTTTTAACCGATGGGGATGGGAGTGTTTTACCGTACGATATTGCCTCTCTTCTTTAAAGAGACATGGCATGCAATGTTCAATTGATGGTCATCGGTATTTTCTGTACTCTTTGACTGATACTCTTACTTTTTCTCTTAAATGCTGCGTTCATACTGACAGAATGATTCTCTCAAAAGTTTTGGAGGATTCTGCAAATCAGGAGCGTCCTGTAGTGTTTTGCATATGTGATGTAGCATCAAACTTTTCACTGCTAAAGCAATGCTATTTGCTGCCCTGTAGAAATGATATGTATTGATGCGAGGCTGGCATGGTGAATGGTCGCCGTCCTTTTAGTAATTTGTATAATCTCCCCGTGTGCAGGATGTTGTTGAAATTCTTTAGACTGTGGTGCAGTTCCAGGGGCTCAGGGGCGATTAGCCTCATAAATTTATTTAAAATAGTAACTTTGCGCCTTAGGGTTGACCAATAGAAAATGTTGTTAAAGAGTTCGCGGAAGAATAATTGGAGTGACGTGTCCTTCCTTAAAAGGCGCCGTGCGACAGTTTTCGGAACATTTTCTTCCTTCTTTTCAGACCCCCAAATGCTGTGAATCATCGGCTGTTGGACGACATGCAGCCACCACCCATCCCTCTGCCTCCGTTTCAGATAAGTGCCATTCTTGTTTAATTTAATTCTTAAATTTGTAATGTTAACGTTTAAACTTGTTACTAATAAACTAAATTATTTATAATACAGAATGGAGATTGATTGATTGTGTAGCGTTATCTTTGAATTTAATTGGACTAAAGTAACTCACTTCGTGATGCGGACTAGAAGTTTAATAGACGAATCTGCGTATTATGAATGCTAACATAAATGAATTTTATAAGGGTAGTTAACGGGAGGGCAGCATTAGTATATTTCTGTCCTGAATTGGGCAGATCCTTATATATATCTGCATTCATTGAAGAGACGTTTTCTCAAGATTTTCGGTAGTCCTAGGAGGAGATCCTTGTTTAGATATTTCTGAAAAGGAGATGAGATGTTTTTGAAGCGGCGATTGTGTTGAAAGTTGCAATAGGATAGACCTTTGGAGTTTGTGGGGAATGCATTTTAAATTACAATACATCTGTAATTTTGGGGCTTAGTCCTCAGTAAAGAAAATATTTGTTGATGATTTGTTCCGGAAGTTTTGAATTTCCTTTTACTGAGAGGTTTCAAGTGATTAAGTGCTTTTAAAACTTGTGATCTCGACGACTGAATATTTTCCACTGAATCAGACATTTCTAAGGGAAACATTTGTACACCAGATATCCTTTTTTTCGCTAGAATGAAATTATTAGGTCATAATTTGAATAACAAATTTTTATATGTCAAGCATGTCTTGAAACCATGAGAAAGTATGGCGGAGTATTCTTGATAAAAACCTGAAATATAACTTTCGGAAGTTCTGATGATATTGCAGGCCATTTGATCGCATTTGGCAATCGATCAAAAATGCGCATATGCATGAACAATCTTCATTTCCTATACTTTTGTTATGTTTCAATCCATAGATTGCAGCTGTCTTCTGAAGCCCTTCTCGAATAATATTCGACTCCACGTTCGTGAAGCTAAAATGCCACTTTTTACTGTATCCACGTCTGTCAGACAGATGGTCCGCAGCTGCTGCTCTTATGAATACCGTGTGTATGTCTTTAAATTGTACGATATCTCACTATTGCAACCTGATATCACAAAAGAAAAGTTTGATAACTGAAGAAAAAAATTCAAATACAAACTTTTGATACATTGTAAAGATTGAAGTGAGCAAAACAAATTCCTTAAATTTAATCATCTATATTGTAGCATAACTTATTTTAGGCTTCAAACGAAGTAGTAAAATTGAAGAATTATTCCATAGTAATTACAAAGCTATGACAAATGTGTGTTGCATACCATGATCTGATATGCAATATGAAAGCAATTATTTCAAATATCGAGATGTATATGTAAGAAGTTACAAAAAGTTAAAACTGAGAACTTTCCACAAATTCTTCAACATGTAGGAATACTTGAATTAAATTAAAAATACTTATCACTCCAGTTAGAGAAGGAAAACTGTTTCCATATGATCATTTGGCACAATAATTCTCTACAACAACTGTCAATATAGAAGTTAAATCTCGCCCCACTTTTCCAGGCTAATCAGCAGCAATAGCATTGTGTTCTTCCGGATATGTATTGGAGATTAATGGAGGAATATAAGTAAAGTGGATGAAAATTCATCCAAATTTGTAAGACTCCCAATGTTCGTAATACCTGAAACAGCAGCAGCAATTTTAGGCATTTTTTGTTACCCGAGTTTTGAGTACCATACTGCTTCTTGAAAGTGGCATACTGCACATTTCTTAATACCATGCCAGGATTCAAAATTTTCCTTATATCGGACATTATATTTATGGCGGAATACTACCAATCAAAAGGATTGGAATTGATCCTTAATGTGAGTCTAGTTTGTGAAATACCTACATTTTATATTTCACCCAAGGAAGGCGGCAATTTTTCTGTATTTGAATTAATGAAAATGGTTAAGTATTTTTACTGGTAGGTGTGTAATTTTCACAGCACATTCGCATTGAAACTATCTTAAAAAGGAAAACAAACTTAGATGCGCTAAACGTTGAAAAAGTCATGAAACTCATGCATAAATAAAAAAAATTAAATAAACATACTGACTTCTAGACAGAAATAGAAAAGTTTTTCAACAGATTAATTGGTAAAATCTTAGTTCACCCGCTTGAGCTTTTGGTACCAAAATTTTTTCTTCAAACATTTCCATTGGAAAAACCATTTACTAAGAGTATCTCATTAAGTTTTAAAAGTAAAATGACCGGACTATTTTCGAACGTCAAATGTATTAAGTGCCAAAAGCCACCGATAATTAAGTACGTTTTTTTTATAATACAAGTAATATTGTAAGGTACTCTTCCATTTGCCAACTTGTATTACTGCAGCATTATGTTCCATAAATGAAACTAATTGTCAACAAGAACATCACATATATTTAAAATTCAATTGGTAAATTTTGTAACAAATTTGAGTTGCAGGAAAGACATCGATGATGCGAAATATCTGAATATAATATTTATAAATGGTCCACCCACGCATGCAAACATACATACACACAAACACACACAGAGGGCTACTCAAATATATTTACAATTGTGCAATTGACACTCATTATAAACGTTTTTTACTACGTTCCAGAAACATCTCTCTAAACCCACTTGCAGTAACTCGGACAGTTAAAGTCTGTCATATCACAGTTAATGCACACGATTGAACTGTTTTGAAATATTTCAACCTTTGTTGCAAGGGTCATTTATGTAGCCCCACGGTAATTTCTGGAAAGATCCCCGATACGTGTTCATCCCTATAAGTTCCGTTGAGCAACTGAAGATTTAAGCATTTTTTTGCTGCAACAAGTACGGAAGACCCTCCCCCCCCCCTCTTAAAAAAGAGAAAAAAAGCACAAATGGTTCAGCAGATCGAGAATGAAATGCCCTGCCAGAAGGACTGATTAAAGAACTGTCATGGGTCAGGAAAATGAAGTAGATATCAAAAATCGGTTTTTAAGAACAGTAGAGTTCGATTTCTCCAGAGGATTCTAAGAATGTTATTGTTTCCTTGGATGCAGATCGTGATTGTCTGGTGGTCCATATTATTTTGATAGTAAGGTGTAGCTAGTTCTCTAATTGGCTGAATATGGTGACCATACAATCTTCTTACCTCAACAAAACACTCTATAAGAATCATTTTACCGGTTCGGAATAGCGTGGAACTGTACCAATCTGCATGGAGCTAATTACATGTAACAAACTCTGATTTGATGTGTGCATGATTTGGGCACGAAAAATACTGAAAAATTGCACAACTGTACAGTGTGCCATTTTCAGCTAAATTCGGTACACTATTCTTCAAATAAGAATGGTCCGACGATAAAAAAAAAGTGAAACCACGCTGTACTGTCAACTTGGAGGGATGCAATGACATTGTTGTAAATCGAAGAGGATTCGACATCGCCCACATACGAGTATCCTGGATGTTGTTTTGAGTGGGAAATGAACATCATCCACCCAAAAAACTTTGAAAAACCACTGAAAAACGCTGCCAAATTTTGCCGTAGCCCAATCGGCAAATTTTGCCCTCAAAGCTGTGTTCTATGTAGTGAACCTTGCAGTGCCTGTAATTTGTAATGATAAACATTCAATATCCCAATGAATGAACGTCGAACAGATGAGTGAAGCACATGGTATATTCATTCCGATTTGCCCCATGTAAAATATTCCGAGAGATTTCTTCGCAGAATTTCAGCCCTCCACCTATAGGGTTCTTCCACTGCAGATGTTCGATGATCCAAAGAGTCAGTTTCTTCAAACTGCTTGAAAAGCCCCACGGTTCAAGTTCATGATTGCTCCGTTTATATTTTTTGATTTGCTTGGGAGTTTATAAAATATATATCTAGAAGTATCTAATAAAAAGTGGCAAACAAAATATATTATATATTATATATAATATATTAATTATATAATATATTATATATTAAAGGGCAAACACAATATATTGAATGACACAAGCAATTCATAATTAAATACATTTTACATAACAGGATACTATTGATTTACCAACTTGCATTTTATAGCGGCATTACCTGCCATAATTGAAACTAAATGTTTAACATACACACCACATTTTTTTAAAATCAATTGGTTTATTTTGTTACAATTTTACGTAATAGAAAAGCAGGTAATAATGCCAAGTATTTGAATAAGAGATTTTTTCTTAATGGAAAAGTACAGACAAATGACTACTCGAATACAAATATATGCAAAGAAATATGACAGATTATTAAAGTTTTGTGAATATTATTCATTTTAAACGTTCTTCACAACGTTTGAAAAACGGGTCTCTCTATCCAATAACAGCAGCTCAGAAACTTAACTTCTGTCTTATCACAGTCAATGTACACAAACTATTTTGAGAAATCACACATCCTTTATTGAAACATCCTATATATATAGCCTCACGGTAAATTCTGGCCCATAACTTCAGGAATTTCAAAATTTTCCTCTTATTTGTGAACTTTAAAGTAAATGTAGTTTAAGTCATTCTTGGCAACAACAGGAATGTCAGTCCCAAAAAGATAAAAACAAATAGGGTTCGAGGAATGAAACACCATTCAATTGCCAGAGCAGCGTGACGAAAGGGCCGTCATTATACAAACAAGTGAAGTAGATATCTAGAGAGGGTTTCCAAGTTCAACAGAGTCGCCCGCATCTGTGAAGTGAAGAAATGTTGTTTGTTAGGATAGAAATTGTCTTATTGTTTGATCGAGAATATTCTGAAGGAAAGATATCATCATTTTTCTAAATCTCCGTTGATTAGAGCTGACGTAGATGACTGGTGGAAGGTACCTACTTGGGACGTAAAGTGCAGTGTTTAGTATGTTTTAAAGTTTTATGCTGAAAGATTTGAGAACCTTTGATGTGTATGTAGGCTACTGCGTCCATCATCTGAAAGACGGAAGAAAGAAGAGGTTGGAAAATGTTGGAGAAGTTGAACATTTATTTAATTCTTCTAAGGTGAAACTTATACTTCCGCTTCGTAACGAGGGTGGCACCAAGATGAAGGACTTAGGTAGGCAATGAAGTATTGTTGCGTATATCTTGTGTCACTGACGTAGTTGGGTCAGGTACTCTTGCAGTTAATCTTTCACCAGGTGTATCGCTGACGGTGATGTGAATGAGGTTGCGTATTCCGTTTTTCAAATATCAGTCTCTAATTTTCGCTTGTAAACATTTATTATAACGACACACAACACACACACAATTAAATTAAAATCAAAAACTACTATTTTGTGGGTAGGTACAACAAACGATTTTGGGGGTCCGTTATCGGCCAAAGTTTTTTACAGACTAATTGAATCCCCCATCGGTTAGGGAAGCTTCACACATATTTCTCTTTAGGGATTACTGAGAAGCAAGCGCAACATACGGATTTTAAAGTTGTGGGGAGATCCTTCTATTAGGGATGTTTTCTCTATTGCATGGGCAAAGATGATGACAACATGATTGTTAAGAAATTCTTGAGGAAATGGACATTGCCACGGTAGTTTTCAATGCTAAGAGAGTGGAAGGCTTAAAGGTAGATTTAATGGATAGTAAATTTTCGTGTTTTTAACTTCTATATAGTGCAGTTTTTCACAAAATTTAGGTATTTATTAACATACAAAAAAGACACTTTTTGACATTAATTACTTTTGAATACTAAAATTGAACTATTAAAAATGACTATCTTCGCTATCCAAAGAAAACATCAACTGAAAACGAAACTTCTGCTACAAAACTATTTATATTCGCTTTCCCAGCTAAAAGATTCCTCAGAGAACCTGTGCTGCCAAATATCCTGAAATAATGGATTTCAAAGAAAAAACCTGCTAAGTATCGTCAAAATATTTATAAAAATTATATGTTATTTTAAATTGATGTCACTTATATAAGTACCGTCGGTAGATAAAGGTCTGAACTTCTCCACATTCAGTAAGTTTAATTTCATACATAAAACGTTTCAACTGACAGGGTATGGTTTTAAACAACCCAAGTGATCAGTAGCATATGTCAGCCAATTACTGTGCACTATGTGGAAATCAAAAAGCAAGCTTTTGAGTTCACAAAGCACATATTAAACTTTTGAAATAGATTTTCAAAAATGGTTCACCCATACAATTTTTACAATAACACATATCTTAAAAATTCATTTAAACAACGAAATCAAGCCAGGAAAATAGGGCATTATACACAAAACCCACATGACAAAACCAACCATCTTTACTGGCCTCCAAAATATGGTAAACAGGAAAGTAAAACTTTTAACTCAAAAACAAACGATGAACACCATCAGTTCTGTAGATACCAAGGACAGCTTTTTATAGAGCGTGGCTAAGGGATTAAGTAAGAAAAGATCATTCTATTTCGATCTTAATGGCCTAATTAGTATTGCCTTATCAGACACCAAAAAAGTGAAATCTCTTACAGAATTTCAAGAAAAACTGAACATTACCACTTACTCAATCTCAGATACCAGCTACACTAGACTGGTTAACAGATGTAACAGCATGGCTAAGAGAATATGGAAGAAAAGATCATTCTATTTCGATCTTAATAGCCACATTAGTATTACCTTATCAGACACCCAAAAAAGATAAATCTTTTGCAGAATTTCAAGAATAACTGAACAGTAGCACTTACTCAATCTCAGATACCATCTACACTAGACTGGTTAACAGATGTAACAGCATGGTTAAGAGATTATGGAAGAAAAGATCATTCTATTTCGATCTTAATAGCCACATTAGTATTGCCTTATTAGACACCAAAAAAGAGAAATCTCTTGCAGAATTTCAAGAATAACTGAACAGTACCACTTACTCAATCTCAGATACCATCTACACTAGACTGGTTAACAAATTTAACAGCATGGTTAAGAGATTATGGAAGAAAAGATCATTCTATTTTGATCTTAATGGCCACATTAGTATTACCTTATCAGACACCCAAAAAAGAGAAATCTTTTGCAGAATTTCAAGAATAACTGAACAGTACCACTTACTCAATCTCAGATACCATCTACACTAGACTGGTTAACAAATTTAACAGCATGGTTAAGAGAATATGGAAGAAAAGATCATTCTATTTTGATCTTAATAGCCACATTAGTATTGCCTTATAGACACCAAAAAAGAGAAATCTCTTGCAGAATTTCAAGAATAACTGAACAGTACCACTTACTCAATCTCAGATACCATCTACACTAGACTGGTTAACAAATTTAACAGCATGGTTAAGAGATTATGGAAGAAAAGATCATTCTATTTTGATCTTAATGGCCACATTAGTATTACCTTATCAGACACCAAAAAAGAGAAATCTCTTGCAGAATTTCAAGAATAACTGAACAGTACCACTTACTCTATCTCAGATACCATCTACACTAGACTGGTTAACAGATTTAACAGCATGGTTAAGAGATTATGGAAGAAAAGATCATTCTATTTTGATCTTAATGGCCACATTAGTATTACCTTTTCAGACACCCAAAAAGAGAAATCTCTTGCAGAATTTCAAGAATAACTGAACAGTACCACTTACTCAATCTCAGATACCATCTACACTAGACTGGTTAACAAATTAACAGCATGGTTAAGAGATTATGGAAGAAAAGATCATTCTATTTTGATCTTAATGGCCACATTAGTATTACCTTATCAGACACCCAAAAAAGAGAAATCTCTTGCAGAATTTCAAGAATAACTGAACAGTACCACTTACTCTATCTCAGATACCATCTACACTAGACTGGTTAACAGATTTAACAGCATGGTTAAGAGATTATGGAAGAAAAGATCATTCTATTTTGATCTTAATGGCCACATTAGTATTACCTTATCAGACACCAAAAAAGAGAAATCTCTTGCAGAATTTCAAGAATAACTGAACAGTACCACTTACTCTATCTCAGATACCATCTACACTAGACTGGTTAACAAATTTAACAGCATGGTTAAGAGAATATGGAAGAAAAGATCATTCTATTTTGATCTTAATAGCCACATTAGTATTGCCTTATTAGACACCAAAAAAGAGAAATCTTTTGCAGAATTTCAAGAATAACTGAACAGTACCACTTACTCTATCTCAGATACCATCTACACTAGACTGGTTAACAAATTTAACAGCATGGTTTAAGAGATTATGGAAGAAAAGTTCATTCTATTTTGATCTTAATGGCCACATTAGTATT